>JAPDSC010134346.1:43801-59081 GCA_026290005.1 Latrodectus geometricus
TTACAAACTATGAATTTAACCAGTTATTTTTAAATATCACAAACAAATTGCCATATCATAGCAAAGAATAGTTTTACTAAGTAAAAGATCTATGAAAGAAAATGTTAATTATTAATTTCATGATTACGGAAAATACTGTAACTTAATCTGTAATCATTTTATGCCTGTGTCTCGATTACATTTTATTTTAAATTGTTCCTTTTTAAATAATGAAGTATATTAGTAAATATTATGCAGTGCCCACAATAATTTAATGAAATGCTACAATTTTTTTATCTATATTTTTAAAAACGAGAATCAACTAATCAAAATATAATGCTTCTGCCCTAAAAAGATTATGATATAACACACTCTAGTATTCCAATACTATACAATGCATAGTCAGGAATATTAAGTTCTCCAGTCCTTAATGTAGAGTTTAGATAATGTCTATGCTGTTGAAGCTTTCAAGCGTAAATCCATGATAGTGGGATGTAATTGTAATTTTAATGACTGTATTGTAGCAGTCATGAGTATGAAGATACTGATTAGAGCTGATGGCTGATGTAGCTCTATTAGGAACATGGGAATTGTAGTAAGTCTAGTCGAAAGCAATTGAGCGAATCTTGTAGCGGTATACCACTATACATTTAAAATAATTAACCAATTTACTAACTTGCATAAAAAATAAATAATCTACAGCATTTTATTTATTTATTTTTTTTGCATTGTTAAATCAAACAACATTTATAGTTGAGGGAAATTTTTAGAATAAATGAATAATGAGTAAACTGCCATAGCAAAAATATTCTAATACTGAATTGATGTCCAAAATCAGTATAAGAAATATTTTGTCAAAAAAATAATATTAAAATTGTCAGTTAGCAGAAATGGCTTTCTTTTTGTTATATACAATCCAAAAGAGCAACTTCAAATATTCCTAATCCAATAAAAACTCATTTTTAACATAAATTTTAAAAAAATAATTATACTTTTAAATTATAATCTAATTACTCAGATTTTTTTTATAATTTTTTCTAATTGAATAAAATGCTAAATTTTAATTTAACATAAGTTTATAACACATAGTATTAAGTAAACACCAATTTAGACATTATTTAGCTTATTGCTATAATTTAAGATGTCCAGCAGCAGAAATTGTTCAACATTTTGTTTCTCCTACATAAGTTCTTATGCCAGAAACAGAAACTTCCTTTTTTCAAAAACAGTAATTTCCAAGATAACATAAAATATTCATAGAAGAATATTTTTAAAAGTTAACTTTATTCTTTTAAGTAACAAAAATTCATTATATAATCCTTTATTACATTTGTTTCCGTTTGGAAATAAACTGAGAAATACAATTATTTGAACAACACTACTGTGACAATTCTGAAAGAAACAGGTGAATCATATGAAATTTACATTATACATTTGAAATAATGAGGTATGCAAATTGTTAGCATTGCCACGCGTATATCATGAGTGACAGTAGTGCTACATGCAAGCGTTATGTAAAGAAAAAAGAAATTGCTGATTTAAAGGTAATCTTTTTTTTTGCATAAGTTTTTAACAATACCTTACAGAAAACTTCAAGCATCGCTTTTTTAGCAATTTTTTTAGTTCAACCGAGGAAGAATTGAGTCTATATATATTTATGAAATATTTTTCGAGAGATAATGGTGATCATGTTAGACGAAAGCAAACATGTATTTACGAATCTGTAATTCTTAGATAAAGGAGAAAAAAGCGATCCAAAGAGACCGATCGCACCCATGTCATACATCATTGCCTATGAAGACGGGCAAATTATAAACATGCCTGTGATGGTTATAAACATGCCATATCACGATTCATGGCACAAGATATTCAGTTTGTTACTCAACATTCGGAATCCATTTTAATCATGAGAATTCGTTTCAGTCGAGTAGAATGACCTGTAAAGCTTTCATTGCTTCATTTACCTTGAATTACGGACATGAATAACGTCATGTAACGAAAATATATTTATTGGAGAAATTTGCTTTTCCTTACGAGCAGTTTTCCGATTCAAAATACTCAACATTCGATGTCCGTTGGAACTATTTGAATTCGTATCAGTTGAGTACTCTAAAGCGTTCATTGCTTCATTTACCTTTAATTATGGACATGAATAGCGTCATGGAATAAAAAATCTTTACTGATGAATTCTGCTTCTGTCTACAGCACGACCGTATTCCGATTCTAGTCTAGAGATACTGACAGGAATATATATATATATATATATATATATATATATGAGCAAAACATTTCAAAGAACAACGAAAACTGCATTACTACATACATAAGAAATATTATTGGATTTGAAATTAAAATTAGACATTTCTGCATGGAATCCAAGAATAATGTATCTTAAGTTTAAAAACATCCCTTTTACTTCTAAAAGAATTCTGGATATATATTAAGGCTATCTATTTAATTCTAAATTTAATCACTTGTCAGCTGTCAAATTATCCTTAAATGAAAATTTATCGATCAAGAAAATACTTTCAATTCGAGACTGCGAATACTACCGATCTTATTTGCTTCCTGCATCTTTTTAATGAACCATTTCTCTCCTTCGCGACAATGATGCTCAAAGAAACGATTTCAAGATTAAGGCAATCACATGGCCGAACAATCAGCCGTCATCGTATCTTTAATGATCATTACATGCGAAAGCGCCATGTCTCTAATTTAAAATCAGAAATGGCCGCTTTAGTCTCGTAATTGAATCGAGACGTCACGTTAATGATGTCAAATTTTCATTTGTCTCTTTAAGCACCAGTGTTGATTTTACTTATGATAATTCTTATGATTGCTCTCTTCCCCAATCTTCATATACTTTTATATTCCAGAATCCATGAATATTATACATTTTATTAACTTTTCAAAAGAAAGATTTAATATAAAGAAATAATTACACTGTTCTAAATGTTTAGTTCTTGTTCATATCTTCTTCCTTAAAAATTTTCTACATCTAAGAATAAAACTTAAAGTTATTGTTTTGATTTCACTTTTATTGTTGATTAATCCAACTATTCTTTTAAAAACTATAATAATTCAATTATAAGTTCAGAATTTATTAATTTACAAATTTAAATTACATCTAAAACAATGAGGAAATTAATTAAGCTATTGCAAATATGTAAACACATATAACAACAGACAAGAAAAAAGTAATTAAACTAAAATATTTGATATACGTACTCAATTTTATTCTTTTTAAGTAGGATGTCTGTGTATTTTATATAATTTTATATAAAAGAATCTAAAGAAACTTTTCATTATATTCAGCTAGTAACAGAAATCAAATTTCTTTTCTAAACTTATTATTTTTTGTTATAAATGTCGGAAGAAAACATATTGACTTCCACTGAATTCAATATTTTAATGAGAAATTTTATCGATTTTTATATATCATTAATCTTAAAGCAAATTAAACTAATATACTATATTTTTATTTTTTTAACTGTACAGATGTATATTTATTTATAAATTTTATTTACACATTTTATTCATATAAGTAATAATTCCTTTAATATTTACATATTTAGTTAGATAATTTCTGAATTAGATGTTGTTGTCTGTAAATATGCCAACAATGAAGCTTTAATGAATATGAAAGAAGGGCTTAGCCAATAATGAAAGAGAATTTATGTATCAAAACTGCATGCATACAACAATTTTATATTAACTAAAATATTTGAGCTGCTTGTAAATGCATGTTAATTGTTGTATTTATTCTTAGAACATGAAGTAAATATCACAATAATCATTGCATTATCAATTGCTTCTCAATTAGCTTATCAATTGCTTCATTAGTTACACGGCATAAGTTTTGAATTTCTTGCCTCAAGTTCTCTGTACATATCGTTTTCTGTGTATATAGTTTTATTAAGATATTGCTTTAATGATTCTACATTTTTTCATAAATAACAAAACCAACTAAGATAATTAAATTTACTTTTATTTTCTCCTATATAGTGAAGTTTTGAGAGCAGGAGAAAATAAAATTTAATAATATTTTAACTAACGATTCATTGTCTTCAAGAATATTTAGACTCTATAAGAAGAAATAACTGATCAAAATGTATTATTAAACTGTAGTTCTTACAAAATTCACTAAATTAAAAAGTTAAATTTTACTTCTTAAGCTAAGTGCTAACATTACCACTAAGTAAATGAATCACGATTTAGTAGTTTCAGTCTATAGACTTCAGATTCAAAATTACGTAAATGTAAGCTAACGTCTAATTTTCTTTTAATTTCTTTGTTTTTCAATAAATTTAATCAACATATTACTGTTGATTAATTGCAATTATTTATTATGAAAAACAGAAGTATTTAAAAGTAAATATATTAATATACCCCTTGACTTTAACCTTAATTTTTTTCCATGTGTTAAGTTTTCAAAATAAAGTTTTATATTTGAAAAAATAATATAATATGATTTAAACTGAAAACACCTACACTCTCAAATGAGTACCGTAAGTAATCTTTATTATTAAATGAAATTTCAGTGTTTTTGATAATTTGTCCAATTATTTGCATGACAAATAAGTTATGTAAAAATAATATGCAATATGAGTGAATATTAAAAACATTTGATAAATATTTTGAATGCGAAGTAAAAACGTATCCCCTACGTAGTTTATGTAGTTATAACATACTATTTATAAATACTTACTCATATATTAACTTTATAATATTTTAAAATTTGCTGCCCTTTTTATTACTATTGATATTTATTAACATTTATGTTCTTTTCTTTATTAATGAAGTTCATTAAGTTTGGTATTCATTACAATTACTCAATATCTTTCACAAATTAGTTTAATCTTCTTTCAGACTAATACAACTGTTGACATATTGTTAAATTAGGAATTAAGTTGATAAATTATAATGTATTGCAGTATAAGAAAAAGTTTAATACATATATTGTCAAATAAGTACTTCTTACTTCCATTAAAATAATTTAATACAGAAAAAAATGAAAAATGATCAGCTTCTAGGCAATAAAAATAAATTTTATTTAATGTTTCGCATAGGTATTATAAAAATTATACCCGAACATACGGTGAGGTTGACTGTTCAACAAATTATTAGTGAGGAAACAAACATCACAAATTAATTAGTAACCTTTCTTTGCTTTTTTTTAATTGTAAGTTTTATTAATTTTCTCATAAGTTTATTTCATAACTGATTTATTACCATAAACACACAAAGAAAAAATGTTATTTGTTCTATAACCAGTAGAGTAAATGACTTTCTTTTCCGAAGTTAAAGATAGACGTTTTTCGATTTACTATCTTTTTTCTTCAGAAATCTTTTAATGGGGAATTATGAGGTTCACTGGTCTGTGATTTTTAGAACTTAGATTAATGAGGAGTTGGTTTCGCGTGACCATTTCTTTTTATTCGTGACTCAATTTACTTTCGAGAAAGGTGAATCTTTAGATAAAGTTCATTTACTATCAACTTAGTAGAAAAAGTTTGTTAATAAATGGAGGATGAAATAAAAGAAGTAATACTTATTTTAACTGTAAATAGATAAATTAATTCGTTTAGCAATTCTAAAAATTAACTAAAGTTTAACAAGAAAAATTACTTAGTTTGACAACTAAACATTTTTTTTCTTTTTTACAAATAACGCAAAATAAAAAGTGCTCTTCTTAAACAATTAACTTTCTTAAAGTTATTTTATATTCAATAAAAATATACAATTTATTTTTCCAATAACACATTTTCTCCCTCAAATAATAGTTTATGCAGCTGAGAATTTTCAATGAAATTCTCAGCAGCATAAACTATTAATTGATAGAGATTATATAAATATCTTGAATTATTTTAATCAAAACCTTGTTGCAGTACTAAATATTTCTAAAAATATTTTATAATTGTAATCAATGACATAATTTGCTTACAGAGATTGTTCCTACAGAATCTTTAGTAGAGTGTTTATCGATACGGAAAAATGTTAAAAATAAATTTTTGAATATTAATATTTATGATAAAAACACTTTTATTAAAATATGGAAAAGTCACATATATAAATATCTTGAATGATCTATTCTTGTCGGTTACACAGGGATATTGAAGGTTTGGTTGAGTTAATATCCAAGCTGCTTCTGAATTTTACAAATAGCATTAATTTAATTTTCAACTTATAAATACAAAGTATTTACTGGTGGATGTTAGTTATTAATTTTTACTTTCAAGAAACCAAGTTGAAAGAATAAGATTTAATATTCACATTTGATTATTTCAGTATAGTTTCAATTGTGTAAATAAACAATTTAGAAATTAAAAAAAATAATTAAAGTGTCGGTCATTAAAAAGTTAAATATGTAAATGGGAAAGTTTATTGAATTCATAGCCTAAATTTTATCAACAATTTAAATAGGTAATTAATATATTTTCATAGCATAATTAGCACATTTTGAACCTATACTTTAATAAATTAGACGTTTTCATGTTTTTTTGAAAAATTTATTTGGTGAAATATCAAATATTTGCTTTGAGCGTTAGACTCACCTTTTATCTCTTTACAATAGTTTAATTAGTTTATAGCATGCGAATATCTAAAGAATTTGAGGAACATAAATTTTACTAATGGTTTTAGTTCATGTATTTAATTAAGTATGAAACATTAAATAGCTTGACATAATTATTTAAACTGTTTCATAACATTTAATACTTTAATATATTTAAGTGAGTAATAAATAAATAGTTAGTGTAAAAATGGTAATTGTAATAATTAAAAATAGGCATATAGATAATCACTTGTATAGTATAATTTTTTAGTTTCGAGAGTATTTTACATTTAAATTTAATTTCAAACTGCATTCTTACAGTAAAGTTGTTTTCTAACCATTAAGCTGCGTAATATCATCAACGTTCCTCCTCTACAAATTATTTTAAGACATTAAGTTTCAGTTAGTTTCTTAATATTCCTCACATTTTATTGCTTACTGAGCTTTATATGAAGGGTTTCCTTTTTTAAGTCTGTGATATTAGTAATACCGTATGGTTTAAAATAGATCTAGCCGACAGCATTCACTGAAGGGAAAATTTCAATTAAACATAAATGTGGAATGTTCCTTTTGAACACATTACGGCTTTTAAGACCACTTGAATAGCTCAGTTTATGCAAATTAGAATTTTCCTTAATACCTTTATGGCAACATTATTAGCATTCCTTTAATATGCAGTCAAAGATTTTATGATTAAACACATTAAGAACCGATTTTAGAGGAAATGAAAATTATGCTCTGAAGAAAGTGGTTTGTGCAATGGTTTGCGGAACTATTTGTAGGATATTAATGATTTTATTAAGAGAAATATTTTTCCATAAATGGTATTTTTTCCCTATTACATTATACAGTACTCTTCAAAGAGTGTAATTTTAAAATATATTTCTAATATTATCATGGTTAATATAATTACGTTTCTCACTCACACTCATAAAATATATATTCTATTAAATGAATAAATTATCATAAGCTTAAATTTTTTGGTTAATGTAATTTGCATTAAGTTTTCGTTTGCAATATAAAATAATTATTACAATTATGATTTTAAATTGCTAACTAGTGGCAGTGGTTAGAAACTATGTGCTATTATATAATTTTTAATTATTAAACTAAACAAATTTTATTAAAGAACGTATATTATTTTCCTTTTATTTTTTTATTAATTGATTTTTAGTAAATGGATTTAAATATTATTTAAGATTTTTAAAAATATCCATGTAAACATACTTACTATCAATTTAATGCAATAATTTAGGAAAAGGAAAAGTTGCAGCTTGCAGAGGTAAAGATAATAAGGTATTCATTTAATTTAAAGAAATAAAATATAAAATACTTCTAAAATGTGGAATTTCTGAGGCATAGTTTTTCTTAACATTATTATTTTTATTCTGGCTTTGCTGAATATATGGATTTCCCAAAATTTGATAAATAAAAATAAATAATATCAAAAAATAAACGTAAATACATCTATTCAATGACCATATTTCTTTTAGTTTATGTAATTTGTAGATTTCAAGTGAAAATAAAAATACATATTTGTAAATTAATAAACTGAAGTAAATCTTGTAGTCTGTCTTCAAATCTCAGTAATTCAATAATTTGTATTATTCAAAATAAAATAATTTTCTATATTTGAGCATAATATGTAACAAAAGTTGTATACAGCGATTCAGAAACCATTCGAAAGAAGATTCAATAACGTTGATACGTATCGATCCGAATCACAAGTCTAATCGTGGGTACCAATCAAGTTAAGTACATTTAAGCAAAGGGAAGCTGTCCAAAGATCCTCCCAAACGTCAGACGCTTGACTGAATGTTCGGTAAATATAGTGGATGATAATTCATTAGGGCCTTGCCTTCTAGTACTACAACTGTACTTTTCTTTTCCGATCAAGTAATGAATCAAAGACGATATATTTAAGAGAGGATATATAACATACGCAAGGGTTATAATGACATATAGCTTTAAAAATATTAAATTATCCATTTATTTGATAGATTTCCTCTATTTAAAATTATTACTATGGTATGGAAGGAATATTTTAGAGGACATATTTCTTCTAATTTAAAATAAGTTAAATTTGCTCTAGATAGTGATTAATTATCTTCTTAAAATTCATTTAAATGACTTCAGTATTTTTTAATTATTTCTATAATTGTGCTAGATGCATGAAATGAAATTATATTTAGAGAAAAATATATGAGTTTTTAAAATTAAAATGGGTTTTTTTATATTATGGAATGTCATTATAGCTTTAAAATAAAATAAAGAATGCATTATCTTCATTTAAGTAAAATAAACTGCTAAATTGAACAACTATTTATTTTATAAACACTCATGAAAAAATGTATCACACAATTTTCTGTATACTTTCTCCAGTTTGAATGCGTATGAGTGAGGTCATTACGTATTTTATTAAGGGTCGATGAATGAATGACTCTATCCACCAATTTGGAATAAATATATTTTTAACATTACTAATATTTTAATATATTTTACTATGAAAAATATTGCTGACAATTCTAAACACACAAGGAGGAAAAGAATGCATTAACAAATGATTCTGATTTATTCAATATATTATACATTTTCCGCATAATGCTAATATGAGAATGCTATTATTTATGAATATGAATTGATTCGCTACAAAATATACATCCACATATGATAATTTATTTAAACAAATAAAACGCAATTTTTTTTAATTAATATTCTTCATTAAGGTGCTAATGCATCTCTCGCACTGATTTCCAAAATATTTTACAATTTAAGCAAATAATTTTGTTTATTTTTAATTTGTATTTACTACTATTAAAATTTATGAAAGTCATTTCCTTGTATTTTTGTAATACATGCAAAACAACAAATAAGAAAATAACGAACACATCATTATTTTCAATGCGTTGTAAAAATGGATAGTTTCATATTACAGATATGCAAAAAAATACAATATATATTATGCTTTAACATTAGAAACCTATTTTTAAAAAGATAATACTCAATTTTTTTATAATTATCTGAATTTTTAATTATTATATAAATTTATCAAAAACTTGTCGTTCAGTTGCATCAGTCAAATAGTTCAAATCTACCATTTAGTATGAGAAATTTCTTTAAATTGACGAAGCAATTCTTTGTATTCATTGCAGTTTTTTTTCACTAAATTAAATGTTTGTAATATTTATAATTTTCTAAAAAAGAATTATATGCATTTTGTTAAACATTTCCTTTTATTATAATTACAGCAATTTAATAGAAATATATTTTGAAACCGTCAATTTTACGAGAAAATAATTTTAAGCATTTTCGTGATTTATTAATACACCCGTAAATTGCTTTAATAAGCAATGAAAATCTTATAAAATAATAATTAAATCAATAGACATTGAAAGTATGAAATATCTGGAATTTATTTTATAAATACTTTATACTTCATAAATTGAGAAGTTAAGCTTGACAAGTAGATAAAAATGTTACGTCTATACTATTTATTAAGAAATGCATTTTAATATTTTCTTTCTTAAAATAAATCATATATATTAATATATTATTTATTATTAATGCTTAGCAATATTGTTATACATAAGTAACATTTTTAGAATAAATTGATAATGGAACCTAACTTATAGCTATTCTTATGACTCTGTAAATCACTAATAAATAAAATTAAAAAAACATAAGGCAAACAAAAATTCTTTGTAGAAACCCGTATTCTTCATTTGAAGATATAATTTTACGAATTAATTATTTTACAGTATTTTATGAGCCAGGATTTAAATCCCTAATAAACAAAGTATTTTTAAGAAAATGGTTGTTTTACCAAACGATATTCTAATTTTTCTATTAATATAATTTTATGAAAGTTAATAAATTACTAATTTTATGTCTTAGTTTATTTTAACATTATCAGAAAATAAAATATATGTTCAATATCAAATCATTCGTATATTTTCAATTTTTCAATATATAGCTTCATTATGGTTCATTTAAATTTATAATTTATTTTTAATTGTAAGAATGATGTAATTATTTAAGAATGAAAATTAACACTAGACAAAGCTTATAGAAGAGCATTTAAATTCTTTTCCGTTAAATTCTACATAAAACATTATTGATTTATGAGTTTATCGCATTTGTAAGAAGCGTAAATGTATTTTTTAATGTTTTATTCACAAAACTAATTTATCTTCCTTTTCACATTTCATTCTGTTAAACAAAGTTGCATTGGAATGCAGAGATAAAACAGGAATAAAAGTTCCATTTAACCATAAATGAAAGCATAATGTTGAAATTGTAAAGAATTAAATCATTTTCAGCTATATTTTCGGGAAAAAAATAAAACTTTGCTTGTAATGTATTCAATATAAATGTAAGAGTAAAAATATTATTAATTAGTTTTAGCCAAAATACAACAGATATCAGTAACGTTAGTAAAATTGGGAAAATTTTTAAAATATTAGTATTTAAAAAATAAATTATTTCTATTCTAAACATTCCATAGTATTAAAATGAGCTATGACCACAAAAACACAAAACAATAAATGTAGCATGAAATAACTGTTTTACATAACAAATTGATTACATATTTATTGTTAAATATTCTTGAATGTAATTATGTGACACTTAAGCACAGGTGAATATTTTATATATGAAGTAATATAAGTATTATAACATAATAATTTAAGATTATTCTTGAGTAAAATTATAATTTCATCTTTCCTTTTGTAAAATTTGTTATTACTTCATTTTACGCTCGCATTTCTTTTTAAATGATCCACTATGTATTAAAAATTCTATTTCATGATTTGCGTTTTGAATTTTAATGATGAACATTTGTGCCAAGGTGGTGTTTCTAAGCAAGTTGCAAACGTTTTTAGCCTTTTATCTCAAGTAAAATCCTTACATGGCTCAGGGCATTTTAGCGAAATTAAAGCCTTTAATAAATATAAATATGTATAAATACTATTCAAAATATATTTGTAGATAAATAATATAAATAATAAATGAGTTGTCTGAATTTTTAAAAATTTTATATTAGAATACTCAAAAGAATGCTATTTTGTTGTCTTATAAATAACTTTGTTGAAGTTATTGATCATAAATTATCTTCCAAGTTTAATCCTTCACTTTTGGGAAATGAAAATCTAAATTCTAAATTTGTCATGAAAAATGCATGTAATTAAATTATTAGAGTGTTGAAAAAATATTATCATTGGTATTCAAATCTCATAAAGAAACACTGACCCAGAAGTGCATTTATTTATGAAGTTTAAATGCCATTTAATTTTTTTAACCTTTTTAAAGATACAAATCGAAGTTAGTATGTTTTTTTTTTCGTAAATGAAGATACTTAAATGAATGTAGCTTGTTTTGCAAAGCACAAATTAAAATCTTAATGAATTTTGAAAAATGAAAAAAAAGTTAATATATTATATTAAAGTTTTACTAAACATTTAACTATTTATTTTATTATTATTTAACTTCGTACTTTTAATAAGTAATCCGCAAGTATTAAAATATTATTGTTATTTTCTAACAAACTTACATATAAGTGAAACACTTGATATAAAAAGAATTTTAATAACTAATTTATTTATGTTTTAAAAATAGTTTTATAAGCATCAAATATATACTCAATTATTGTATATCATTAAACCACCAGGTAACAAATAGTGAATTTTATACATTGCTTATAAAATTTTAATGTGTCCTTAAAAATTTCATTTTTCAAATGTGATATCAGGTAAATTATATTTATGCATCTAAAAAATGCTTTTTATCCAATTGTATTGCATAAATAATTTTTATTTAACAAATATAAAATCTTCAATTATTTTTGATTTAATGAATTCAGCTGTATTGGTTTGAAATATTTTGTCACATAATCTATATTTAATGAACATTTTAGGAGAAGTCATTAATTTCTGAAGACATTCCAACGAATTTTTCCTCAAAGTATTCTTACACAGTGTTGAAGACAGATTTTAATTTCCTCTTCTTTTATACATATTTCCAACAATCTTATACGCATTTTTGTTGTTTTCATTGTGTTTGTATGAGATTTAAATCTTCGAAATTCTAACACTCACAAAATTTTAAAATATTTGTGTGTAAAAGTTTATGATATTTACTATCAAATCTTAATGAGACATTCCTATATAAATTATTTTATAACAATTTTCATTACTTTACTAAATATAATAAACTGTTAAATACATTTATATTTATTAAGTGAATCAAAAACAACATAATATAAAATAAAATTATACTATAGATCAGTTAGAAAACTTACAAACACTTGTATTGAATAAATATATTTTAACTCATATAATAATATATTTAAGTAAAACAAAATAAAAATAATATACTAATGTCTTTTTTAAGTCATGTATAATCTTAGACAAAAATACAAGTTTTCATTATTATAAGAACTATTTATGATTAAATTAATTTTAATATTTATTTTTTTATGAATGTAATTTAAAAATTTTATTATTTACAATTACAATATTCTAAAAGTTAGTTCTATAATTTCTTACTTTTGAAGTATTTGAAATGTTTCTAAAAATAAATTTTTGGTCTAAATTGAAATATGAATGAACAAATAAAGCTAAATAATTTTACAATAATCTTATTTATAAAGATAATTTCTAAATATATTTGTTTTTGCAATTATTATTAGTATGAATAAGTTTTGCAATATCAATGAATGCAAATTGACACATTACAAAATGTATGCTATTAAATACATTTCCCATGTTAGAACTAAATTTATTTTTTTAATATTATTAATTAATGATTTAGCTTTGATGATTAGATTTTGTTCAAAATCTAAAATACCTGAAGTTTTATAAATTTTTAACAACTTTTCAAAACACTATACTTACAGTAAAACATTAAAATATAGAAAATTAATTAAAGAAAATATTTTACATATATATTTCCATACTTATTTACCTTTTGCTTCGTTAAAATATTTATATAATTTTATTTATATGAATTGCTTTATGCATATCATATCAGACTTCGTGAAATAGTAAACAATCTATGGAATAACAAACGATGCACATTGGGTTATCTTAATTTAAACATATGTATCAATTATATAGCTTAGCATTATGTAAAACAAATTAAGAATAATTCAATTCATATGTAATATTTACAAATTAGTTTTTTCATAAAAATTAGCTCAAAAAGAAGTTGAAGCAATCCTTCTTAAAAATGATTTGGCAACAAAGAATAAGTTATTCTATATATTTTATTAAATAACATAACGAGGAAAAACTATAATGTGAAAAATATAATATTAGTTGTCATATATTAAGATATAGGTTAATAAAATGTTATTTTTGTGTATGTTAGTCTCATTAGTTGAATTTTAATTTCACACCTGAATTATTCACAAATATTACAATTCTACTGATAATGAATAATGAATGATGCGCAACTAATTTATCTGCCACACACGACTATTTAAAGTTATTAAAAGTCTTAAAGTAATACAAATTTCTGATTAAGAATCAATTCTATATGATTAATAGGATATTAAATTTATGATATTATTTATTTCAGAGGACAAATACTTACAATGATATGCATAGAAGGCTAAGTGCTTTAGCTCTAGATGAAAAAAAAAACCTTACTTTACACTACAATAAAGACATACGAATGGAATCAGTTATAAATGGTTTTTATAGTTTTATCCATCATTAACGATTATGAAAAAGTTAAGAAAGACACTATTCAAAACACTTAATCTTTCTGCCCTTTATGAATATATTTTTACACGTACTTCTGAAAACATTTGTAATATATTTCATTAAAAATAAAGTATTTATATTACCTTGAGTTATAAATTAACACTCATCTACAAAAGTTTAATTAACTGTATTTTTAAGCTTTTAAGTACTCAAGCTTAATGGTAGAAGGTATCTCTTAAAGTTATCACTATAAAGTTATCCCTCTAAACGTTTTACTCTAAGATAAGACAGTGGTTATATGCGTATTTGTGTATTCACGACACTTACTGAAATATTGTAAAACGTAAGCTTATGTAAGGCAAATATTGACACAAATTCATAGCATGAAAGTGTGCATAACATTCCATAGCACATAGTGACGAAAGTTTAACGATGACAAGTTTCACTCTTCAATATTTTTGTTAATATTTTTCAATATTTTTTTATAAATTGTATTATCGAGATTTCTAACACTTTTATGCTGTTTAGGCTAATTTCTCGACTTTTCTAAATCCAAAAATCATTGATTGGAAAGTGTTTCAATAGTTCAAATGTCATGTAACAATTTTTCTATATTCTTATAGATAAAAGTTTGTACCATTTATTAAGTATTTTGTTGTAAAAACTATTCTAACTCTGTAATTTCGGAGAATCAATCTATTCAAATATGCAGTATTAAAAGAAAAAATACAATATTAGTCACATGTGACAGTTACGTTTTACTTAACTGTCTTCGGAATTATTTCAATCCCATTGTTTGACCATTAATTTGTTTCCTGGAAATTTTATTAACTTATTTAAGAAAATAATTTGTGGATTATTTTATGTAGTGATTAATTTAGACACATAATCAATATTTTCATCATTCCTTTTAACCTTTTTTGAACAGTTCAGACATAAAAATAATGAATATTATTTTATAATTGGACACATTCCTTACAATTATAATTTAAAAGAAAAATATCTCCGAGAATCTTGTTGATATAAATAATGATTCTAGAGATAT
>JAPDSC010134346.1:69081-126455 GCA_026290005.1 Latrodectus geometricus
TATATATATATATATATATATATATATATATATATATATAATGTAAATTCTTAAACTATCGAAAAAAATATATTTCATACACGTAACAAATGATACCTTCATTCAATGTTCAATTCAATATCGTAAAAGCTTGAACCAATTCCAGACTCACAGCAATCACTATAATACCAAGAAATGCGTCAGCATTTCCTTCGTAACTGAGATTGATATCATGTGACTCTTCCAATATTACCAAATATCCTCGCAATCAATTGAGTGATAAAAGTAAAAGCAAAGTACGGTGGACATGATTGACGTCGTATCGTGGCTAAAAGCATCTTTTATTTTCTCGTTTCATATCTGTCATGATAAGTTCTGAGGAAATATTAGTATAACATTTTACTAAAGTCTATTTGCTAATGCTTGAAGCTTATATAGTAACCAAAAAAGAATTCCAGCACAAATTTAATTAACGTATATAAAATAATTTATTAAAATGTAAATTATAAACGATGGGAATATATGTTTTTAAGTAAAAATATTTTTTTTTAAAATTTACTAAAGGGTCTAAATTTATAATTGAACTATATAACCATGTTTTATATCAATATGTATGCTTCTATAAATGCTTCAAGTATAGGTGGCAAGATATTACTTATTTGAAATTTAATATTTATGCTCTATTATTAGTTTCATATTATTATTTCACTTCATAATTTCTTCAAATTAAATTTAAATGAAATATTTTATAATTTATAAACTTTCACTATAATATTATAACTCTTGCTGTGACCTGATTTGCTATAACTTATTGCAATTTTATAATTTAAGAAAAGTGCTTACAACATATATTTGGGATACAAAAATGTATATCATGTTGCAAAAAGGTACTAAATTAAATTAAATTTGAATGTAACACACCTGTCTAAAATGTAAAAGTAATTTTGCAAACATTTATGTATTTTTAATTAAAAAAATCAATAAAGCATATTAGAATAACATTTCGAAGGTTGTTTTTATGAAGATGTTGAAGACTGGTGACTCATTTAAATTTATTACTTATAGATGTATAGGAATGCTAATTACATTGTTTGTGTAAGATATGATAAAAAGCGTAGATGACTTAATTAAATGTGTTAATATAGTGTGAACGAAATAAAAAAATTTTATTCAATTTACTAACATGATTTTTTCTTCAAAATTTTTGTAAAAATATTTTATTTAATCTAAAGATATACATGAAAATGTCACATAAATTGGAGAACATATCTTTTGCATTAAATGTGAATTAAATGTTTCTTCTTACTAGACTATTATATCAATAACGAAATGATAAAATCATTAAAGAAAATGTAAAATTTGAAACCATATAATGCTAGTTTTTTAATTTATAATTAAGATTCACTATAGTCTGGAATATAGTTAAGATATAAGTTTTAAATACATTTTCAAATTTACGTAGGTTATACCTTTTCCATTACACAATTTATACACGATATTTAAAGAGTATGTTCTATTCTAAAACTTGGATTTTCCGTATAAAATGTTATATATATATATATATATATATATATATATATATATATATTTAAAACTTGTTTGGAGCATGAAACATTTGATTTTAGTGCTGTTAAGCCTAGAATACTTTTGATATTTTTTTAAATTTTGGTGATATTATTTCTATATGAGACAATTTTATTTGCTTATTTAATTATAATAAATTAGCAATTTCTATAATTCTTTAAAAAAGAGACGTTACAAAATTTTTATAGTTCAAATTAGTTTAACTAAATAATTTTCTGATTTTTAAAAGAATTTAATAATGATTGGATGTTTATTTTATCTTTAAAATACAAGTGTTAGAATTTCAGATGATTAGAAACATGAAAAAAAATTAAATTACATGCAAATTCTTAAAATCTTTGAATGAAATTTCAATAAAATAATTAAAAATAATTCAAAAATCTAAAACAAAATCTAAATGTATGGCATAATATAAAAACGTAACTTTGATTAAATAGACCAGATACATTTTCAGTACAGCTAATGAAAATAAAATTTTCAATTAGTGAACATGTATTGAAATAATAAAAAGTGAAATTATGTAAAACTTAATTTTGCATTCAAATAAACAGTAAATGCAAGCAAAGTTAAAACGTTTAGAGAAGAATATTTAAGTTTGTGCTTATATATTTATTTTTAAAATAAAGGAAATCAAATTTTATAGGAAAATTAAATTGATATGATGTTCTGTGAATAATTTAAATTCATACCTACTCAAAAGAAATAAAAATGAAACCATTCAATTAAATCTATTTTAACTTAAATCAATAGATTGAATAGTTGTATTTAAAGTTTTTTATTAGGGTTAAGTTAAATTTATGTCTAATATTATTTAAATCTTTTTTTTATGTTACTGTCAAATATATTTATAACCAAATAAATATAAACATCAATTATCTTCAATTCTGAAATGAAAGCTCATTATTTCAAAGAAATATTTCAAATATAAATTTTCTGCACATTATCTTAAAATACAAGTAATTTTCTTGAATGCTTGAAAGTGCATAGAAAAAACTAGATTTTTCGAAACTGTATTATATTAATTCCCATTTTATTGTTTATCATAAGAGTTAACACTTTATTTCTTAAAAATATTTCTAAATAGAAATATTTTATTCAAATACTAAAGAAAGAGAGACTAAGAAATTTTTAAATTAGTTACTAACTTTAAAATTGACAATGAGGTTTTAATAAATTGTGTATAACAACTTGCATGAATACATACATGGGTTATACTTAATAAATAATAGATTTTTATTCAATATTCTTAAATTTCCTTATAAACTAGTATTTAATTCATCTTATACAAAAATGAAAATTTAGATCATTCAAATATTATGTGTCGTAATTTTGATGTGACAGTAAGTTCGTGTAGTTAATGTTAAATAAATTGATTTATGATTTTTCGTTAAATTTGTATTCTTAAAAATCAAAACAAATCACCTAGATGAAAGAAGAAAGTCTCGAAATAAATCCAGTATCTTGAAAATTGGATTCGCTTTTCTGTTAAAATATTTGACGCCATATTGTCCAAAGGGCGAAAAATGCCAATAACTCTCTTCTGTCAAGCGAAAGAATATTTAAAGAAAATACCCTAAGGAAGAAAAGTCAGAATTGGAATGAGCTTTATCATTTGTGTGTACGTGTTCTTACGGCTATCTTTTGTTTTTAAAATAAAAATATATGTCTTTCTGATTTATTTAAACTATGAAGAAACACTGAGGTAGTAAATATAAAAATTCGAAAAAGTTTGAAATTAAACATTCTTATCCAAGTAATTGTGCATCTAAAAAGGAAATTTTAAAAGTTTCAACTGTTCATGAAATATATAAAATAATATTTCATATTTTTATTTAAGACTTTCTATATGTATATATGTGTGACTTCACTTACATCTTTCATAATTTTATTAAATTATAAATATTTGGTTAATAAGTTTTTTAAATGAAGTAACCAGAATAAAATGAAAATTATATATATATATATATATATAGATTGATAGATAGATAGATAGATAGATAGATAAATATGCATACAATGTGAAGTATGAGAAACTCATTAGCTGTAGCATAATTCAAAATAGGAAAACATGTAAGAACATTTAAAAATCAGTTTTTTCGTGAACCACTTGCAGCACTATAACTACACTTATATGATGCAGTAGGTATTAATAAATACATTTAATGTTGTTGAGAAATACACTTCCATGTATATTGAATACCAAATCCATTCATCAGTTTCTTTCTCACTGAAGTCATACTATTATTTGCTCTTGAAATCATATGTAGAGCATTTTCAATAGGAAAAAACTTATATATCCTAGTTTGGTATGAAAGAGACATTGATTTTAGATCATTGAACATTGAAGAAGTCATGCCTCATGAAAACTTGTACTTTTTATAAGAACTTAACAAGATGGTACATCATGTCAAGTTTTCTAATTTAAAGAATACACATACTTATCATAGATACATCAAATAAGTTCGAATTAATAAACTGCATGAATGGAAATTTTATGCTTTAACTACAAAAAGGGTAATAGGAAAATTGAATTACAAAATTGAAATTTTATTGCTATTTATAATTCGTATTCTCAATTTAACACAACAATGTGCTACTTCTCAAAGTTAGTTATACTTATTTACTGCATCTTTCGGAACTTTCTATCAACTGTTAATGTATAAGAAGGTATTTTTTAAGCATTGTTTTACATACAATTTAATTTTTTAATCAATTATTTGAAATAAGTCAAAAAATCACAAAATTTGAAATTAAATATATCAATTTCTTTCAATTTTCAATACAATTTTTATTTAAATATATACTATTTTTATATTTTCAAAAACTCGATTTTTAAAATCTAAAAATCACATAATATGAATGTTCCTTTTATTTTTACAATTGAAATTATTTCTGTAACTAATTATTTGAAAGATAAAGAAGCGCAAATGACTTTAGTGAACACCCAGTATGTATGTGTGTGTTTCTACAGTAGAAAAAGTAAATTGCATATCTATTTTTTATTTTCGGTATTATTAGTGCATTATTCCTCAAAAAAGTTTGTAATTTTAATATATAATTTGCATTGAAGTATAACAATAATTATGATAGATTATTTAAAAATGCATTTAAAATTTCATCAAAAAAATGCAAACTTTAAATTTTTATGATGTGCATAAATTTGTTCTAGTAAATAAGTCTAAATTTATAGCACGCATCAGAAACATCAGCTGTTCCTATATTAAAGGTGTTAAACTTCCTAAAAGTGTCACGTATAACATGAAATATATTTTAAGTTATTATAGCCGAGACTCTTTATTAAGCTTTTATGATTATATTGTTTCAATGGATAAGAATTTGATTTGGAAGTTTCTCTTTCAAAGCATTAGAAGATATAGAATATATTTTCTACAAAATGTAATTATTTGCATAAATTTATTATATTTTTTAACATTGGAATTCTTAATTTAATTTGCGCAAGATGTTTTGTTTAATACTTAGTTAACTTTTTAATCTCTTGGTAATTGATTAAGGTTTAATTGAATTTGGTTAATTTCTTCGTTATTAGCAGTAATTATTTTGCAGGTGCTTAGTTTTGTTAGAAACATCCTTTTTCTAACATTTTTAACCAGCAAAGCAACAAAGCAAACATTTAGTTATTTTTTGCTTTCTTTACAATTCGAATTTTGATAAAAATTAAAATCAATTGTCAAGATATTTTCTCCTTTGAAAATGTCTTTTTTATATGAAAATCCTAACATTCCTCTCATGTACTGTCTCCTTGAAACAAGAAATAATTGTCTCGTTTTTATATTTATTTAAGTTATTTAGTCTTTTTGCAAAACTTAAGAAGAAACTATCATTTTGTATTCCTTCCTTATCTTTCTTTTATAGATATAGATACTTCCCATATAGATCTAATCCAGTTCTAACCACTTCTTTTTAACAAGATATGTTAATCAATCAGAGAAAATTCATGAATTTACTATTGGATACATTGATTTTAAAGTGTTATGCAGAGTGAGTTAAATATGGCATAGATTTATGTTAAAGCACATAGATTATTATTATTATTATAAAAATTGTGGTATTGAGAATAAGGTGTGAAACACAAGTGAGGAATAAAAACTTCAGAAGATGCGAAATTAAATTAACCTTATACTAAATACCTAATACTAGCTGATATCTATGAAAAATAATCATATCGTTGAGTTTTAGCTAAGAATAATTTTCCATCCCTATTTATATTATTCATATTGACTGAAAAAGACGATTACTTTTTTTATGGAAAATTTCCATGTACATACTAAATTTTCATTTTTTCTTCTATATTAAAAAGCGTATAAAATTTCATTCATACGGTAAAACCTAAAATTTATTTCCAAATTTTTCTAATTTATTTTGCAAATATCAGATAAATTTAAACGCATATTTAGATTAAAGTAACTATTTATACAAACTATATGTTCTAATTTATATAAAAAATGTTCAGTTTTTGTAAATAATAAATAATATAATAAATACAGAAAACAATAAAAACGTATTAATTTTTAAGTATTCATTACTATTAAACGTTTTATTTTTAATCTGAAATTATTGTAATATTTTTATATTCATACTCTTATATTTTTGCAGAAGATAAATTATATTTCATAGCAAATAGTTTTTTTTATATAATTATATGCTATAAAAATTATCAAATCAATTTTTTAAGTTTTAATTCAGAAATCTTTTCTTATGAATAAATATATTTTTGTGCAATATATTTCTATTTAAAAACACTAAATAAATACAATGAGTTTATCTATATGTATAAACTTTGAGTATGTGAGCTATATATATATATACTTTGATAAATAATATTTTCAGCACTGAAATAGCGAGCTTTTTTATTTTGCATTTAACAATAAATAATGGTACACGCTTTATTTTTGAAATTTTAAAATTTAAATGTACTTGTTTCTTTCTGAAAAATTATGTTTCTAATTTTCTTTATAATTATCGTTTTAATAATTGTACAGACGTGACCACTAGCTCTTATAACAATCAGTGATTTACTTTCTTAAGCCTTAATAAGCAGAACTCAGTTCTATGTCACAGAAGAATAACATTGTAAAGGAATTTTGATGATAAAGTAGAACCTCAACTATAACAGCATTACGCCATCTTGGTATGAAATAAAGTCTCTGTATGTAGTACATCGCGTGGAAAGACATAAAAACTCCACTCCATTATTTTTGAAAATTATAAAATGAAAATTTACAAAAAAGAAACTGCAAAACATTGAGGAATTTTACATTAAAATCAAATGTGAAGTCAATAAGCTTGATTTAAGAAGAGTTAACGTCTAATGTTTACAATATGAATGATGGGTATATGAATTTTAAAGAATAACTTCTTATTTTGTATTAGAAGAATTTCACGGAAACAGGAATTGCTCAGAAGTGACTATTTGCTTATTAACAGAGATTAACTATCTTAAGAAATGATAAAGAGAATTCAGGTTTAATGGTTACTTAGGAATAAAATTTATAAGGAATTCTGACGAGAAAGGGTATGCGTAAACTTCACAAAAAATATAGCTAGAAACTAAAATGTGAAGTCAATGAACTGCATTTCAAAGCAGTAAATTATAAGGTTTACTATATAAATGAATAAGTATATGAATTTTAAAGTGTAATTTTTTATTTAGCAATAATAGAATATTAATAGAATATTGAAACAGGAAAGCAAGCTTAAAACTGCCTTATAATTCGGATATTATTAGCAGTCGAAGGAAATATTTTAATGATATTTATGATATAAGACTCAGACCATAAGCATGTGACAAATTTAAAATATTATATTAAATAACAAAAATTTAAAAAAACTACAAAAGTGGAAAAATTGCATTTAAAAGTCAGCTAAACATATTACAAAATATTCCTTTTCCAAAATATCTTTTATAAAATTTATGATTCATAATATAGAAGTAGTCAAAGATATTCAAGTATATTTTTATTATTATCTAAAGAAAAAGGAGTATCTTTATTTATAACTATGAATAATTAATAAATTGAATCTATAACTAAAAATATAATAGTTAATTACATGAAAGTCGACATTTAATGCTGAAATATTTAATTTTCATTATTTTAGAATCAAAATGATTAAATGACATAACTATGATTTTCCAAACTTACTTATAAATTGATTAAAAAATTATATAAAAATTACCATAAGTTAATTAAACGCAACGTAAATATTAATATAAAACTAATATTGTAGAATCATTGAAATCTATTTTTAAAATAATGGCTTAGAATTAATATAAGTTCATGCCTACTTTATTTTAACAAAATTGTATGGAAAAATAAGGAAATATTTTTTCAAATAAAAAAGGTAAAATGTTGTTGTTTTTACAAATCCTCCAGAGTCTAACGAAGTCCGACAAGATTCATGAGTCCGTTGACTCTAAGAAAGTCCAGCAGAAGAAAGGGATCCATGTAGAAGTCATAAGAGAGGCTCTTACAATCCAACATGTGTTTGGGGAAGGCCTGTTGATATTGGAACTTGATGAAGATATTGAAAAACTTCTCGTCCCTGAAAAACGATAGGCTCTTGATATGACCACTAGCAAAAAGATAATATTTTATTACAAAATACTTTATAATCTTGTAAAATTGGTTTCAGCAAAACTGATATTTTATAAATTGTTTAAACTTTACAAAACATTTTTCATGTAATAATTAACAGTTAATAAACAGGATATAGCAATTAAAGTAACTCTTAAAAAAGTTTAATTATTTAGAAGTGAATTATAGATCTTGAATGACTAAAAGAAGATTTTATTGAGTTTAAAGATGAGGAGCATTTTTAAAGCTTCAATTTATATGAATATATTTTCAAAGTATTGCTCGTGTGTCAAATAAAGACAAATTACCTGAAAAAATGTTTGTATTTTTTCTCATTTATAATTTCCCTATCAATTATTATCTTTACAAATTATTTATTTAATAATATTAAAATATTAAAGTTTGGAATATTTGTCTGTCTGATGTACATGCAAATATTTCCACAATAATAAAATAAAGAAATTTGTAGTTATTTTGTCACATGTTTTTTTTTTTTTTTTTTTTTTTTTTTTTTTTTTTTTTTTTTTTTTTTAAATAACATTACTTTTCAAATTAGGCATTTTTATTTTTTATGTCCATTAGGGATTTTGTGCTCCCTGTTACTATTTAAAAACAGGAATACAGTGTATGAAAACAGAAGCATCTTTTTGGCTCTATGAACTACTTGATGTTATCCATTAATAATTCTTAGTATTAGAGCGGATAAAAATGTTTTTTTTCAATTGAAGACATCATTCTTGGTATTCATACCTATTTAATATGTCAAACAAATTTCACTAACTAGATCTTACCCAATCACTATTAAACAAAAATTTATAAAAACCTCGGGAGGAATAGTTGGCATTGAAGTGGAAAATAGATTTTGCTTAGGATTTGAGAGTTCTTGTATTAAAATTATTATTAATTGGCATCTGTTATGGGCCCAAACACAAAATGTGTTACTTTTACACAATATATAAAATGTGCTACTTTTTTTACAAAATATCGCAGCTCCATATATCTTGTGAAAAGACTAGCAATAAAAAACACCTATCTATTCTATTGTTATTAAAATATTTTGAGCTCGTGAATGTTAATATTTCTGATGAATTTGATGAAAATGGTTCAGATTATTATTTCACTTATAAGAATTCTTTTATCCATTTAGTAGAACACTTTTACTCTTTCTATACAAACTAACTTAGAAAGAATTCGCAGAAAATTTAAATTTAAAATATATATACCTGGTATTCCCTTAAACTTCCAATGTAAAACAAGTATAAATCAAATACGCTGTCGCTGTGTCCAAAATGTAAATCAAATACGCTGTCACTTGTAGGTGGTAGTTAAAATAAAAATTAATACAGTTTCATATATTAACAAACATTGTGAACTTTTAAATGCATATTCAATGTATCAAGATACATTTTTAAATGTATTTCTAGAGTTTTAAACAAAACAGAAAATGTAGTTTATTTTATAATGTATTATATTTGTGAAAATATGAAAATTAATTTTTTTTTTATAATTCACTTCTTAGATAATAATTTAAATGCATAAATACAGTGTTATAAATAATAATAATTGAAGAAAACTATAGTTTTCTTCAATACTGTAAAATTCTATTACATTATTTAATAAAAATTATTAAGTTTTACTGCAAAATTTTATTAATTTAAGTCTAACAAAATTGAAAAGTAAATTAATCAAATAAGAGGTTAAAAATAAGTAATTTAATTATGACACTTCTCTTATTAAGATAATAATAAAAATCAATGTAATCAGATTACAATTATTAATCATATATAATAAAGATATTTTACTACATGATATTTAGTATTATTATATAAGAAATAAGTGTTTAGAGTTGGTTTTTAAATCGTGATTTGAAAATAAATATTATGATAACGTATCATTTAATAAAATTCCTTTCCTAATTGAGTTAAATACATAATACCTTTTTTTTTAAATACCACTAAATATATAATATAAGTACAAAATTTATTCACAATTTATTAAAAATGTGACTAATTTCATTTAATAAAAACATGAAATTCGATTAAAACTATTGAAATATTTTTAATATACGCTTGTAATATCCATTTTTTATCTGATTTATATTAGCTTATCTGATCTGTTTAGAGAATATAATTTGGTGTTAGAAAAATTACGATGTTTTTATGAACTAAGAAGTTTTTCATTATATTTTACAAAGCATAACCGGTGGTGAAACATTCTCTTCGTTTGCAATAGATAGTGCAAACTACCTAAGGCATTCTAAATATATAACTCGGAGATTCAAATAATAATGTATAAAAAGAAATATTAAAGAATAAACTTTAAGAAAATGACTTGAATCATTTTTAGAAAAAAATAGCTCAGAAATTAAGTAGTATGCAGTATTACTTCAATTTTAAATGTTTAATTCGATGTATAGAATTAAATTATTTATTGTAGCTTGATAATAATAGCAGATTTTTTAAATTAGTATTCTCGTCGAAAAACGAAATACGTTCTCTATGTTTATGAAACATTTTTTAGTAAATTTCAGAATATTTTTTTAAATGTAAATTATTAATGTTTGCTTCTACTTATTATATCCTTAAATAATAATATATTTATAAACGATAAAGAAATTAACTTATTATTGAATAACCGTTTCAAAAGTTTTACATTTGTTTAAAAAGTTTCATATTAAATTTTAATATATTTCATGTGAATTTTTTATTTTTATCCTTAATTGTTAATATTATCATTTTAATTCAAGATATGTAGGACTATCCACATATATAGTAGCTACTATCCACATATATAGTATTCAGCATTTCTAATTTGAACTTAATTCTGAGGCAGAAACAGTTCTTCTCTTGAAAATCTGCTACAGTTTTAGAATATTTAAAATTTATTTGGCATACCAGACTACGTGCTCTGCGAATGAGAATAGTTTTGTTGCAACAAAGTGTACTTGTTTTTGTAAAAAAATAACGCGAGACGTTGATCGATAAGAGGTTAGTGAAGAGCGCACGTATGTGCTGGAAGAAAATGCTTTCTAATTCCCTAGCTGTTCGCTGTCCAGACTTTTGGAGAAGCGATAAATATTGTTGCGGATTATAGAGGGGAGTGGAGACAGGGGATCAGCGCGTGTCATATTTGAGTGGGTTATTTCTCATCACACAAATATCTCAGAGTGCTTTGTTGTCATTTTACTTGATCGATTGGCTAGAAAAACACAATTTTCAAATATTATTCTGTCTTCGAGATAATTGAGAATTTTCCTCTTCCAATATTTTTAAGCACTTTTTAAGTAATGAATGTTTCTATAATTTGATGCAAGTTTTTCTAACTATTGATATGTTCATCATACTATTGTTTAGCTAAAATATAATACAATTACTTCATTAGGTTGAGATATGAAAATTAATCGAATAAACAGAATAAAATACTGAGATTCTAGAAATAATTTGAGAAAATTATTACATATTGTAATAAAGATTAATGTTACAATACTTACAAGTAATAATTTTATTTTATTATACTTGAAGTTATAATTTTATTTTAAAGTAAATAGTGAGAAATATTCATAATTACTCATCTACCAAATTTGTCCTATTAAACTTACTGGTAAATCTTTCTAAACATTTTATCTAACGTTTCATTATTGAAATCGTATTAATTATTAAATTAATTTTTCATATCGATAATATCCGCTTAGATGTAAATTTTAATTGATTTGAAGTTATAATGCCAAAAACCATAAATATGAAGATGTTAGTTATATAAAACCAATTGAAATATTTTGTTTTCAAATAAGTGAACTAGCATTTTACTCAAATCCATGTTTTATTTTGTTTAATGTGTTCTAAATGTTATTATTGACTGTATTTTTTAAGAAAAATAACTCATTTTAAAAATATTTTATAGACTTTAATATGAAAAAATACCAAAACCCTTACTGAAATAGTTATTATTCTATCTAAAATATTATAACAATGAACATATTGAGAAAAAATGCAATTCATACATTTATGTTTAAGAAAATTTTAATACCAAAAGTTTGTAATCTAAAAATTTAATTATTGTTTTGAATTTTTTATTGAAAATCATAAAGATAATTCTGGATGAAATTGTTTATCTTTTCTTAAATGAATAAAAGTATTGAAAGGTTGTGTTGTCCTGGTTGGTTAGAATGGTCGTTCTCATTATTGAGAGGTAGTGAATTCGAATCCGGACTGAAGATCTGTCATGTTCACTATTAGCGAATCGGGAACGTTACATAAGTCGTAGTTGCTATTTCCTCCATGTGAAATGATATCTCTGGGAGGGGTTGGCCAAGTTTCAGAATCTTCTGATTACTCTCTGCTTTTAGTTTACGAAGACTTACCCACTTTCGGAGTAATTATTTCATATCCATTGAGTGCTCCTACTTTATAAGTTGCCATCACTTCCTTTCCTTGTAGTGCTGAAAGGTGGAAATACTATAAAAACCGAGTATCAAAAATAAAAAAAACTATCATTAGAGCCATTTCTTGTTTATGAAACAATTTTTCAATTGAAACAAAATTATTATACGCAAAAATGATTTTAAACGCAAAAACTCTTGCCAATAAATTTCAAATGGAAAAAATATCTTCTAAAAGGCTTATAAATAAATAAGGTCCTTTTCCTAAAGAACTTTGAGAATTTGAGAAATCAGAGAATAAAGTTATTTATCTGTTATAACATTTTGTTTAATTTTGATTTTATTAAAAATATACAACTAAACAATTTTACATTTATCCAGAGAATATAAATAGAAATTGAATGTTCACACAACCAAACTGTCTTTTTATGATCGTAAAAAAAAATTATAAATATTTAGAATACTATTTAGAATTTAAGATCAAATATTTTAGAACTAGAAATAAACTGTGAAAATTGATGCATGGAAAATGATTATTAATATCAAAAATTAAAAAGCTAAATAAGCATTTGTTAACATCCGAATTGCTCAACACGTATAAAAAAAAGAGGAAATTCAAATATGACTTTTAACGATTATCTATTATAGTTTTTAGAAACTTTTGTTGAAATTTAAGAAAATGTAACACAAATACTTAAGCATTAAGCAATTAATTTATTTCAAAGCATTAAGCAGACAACTGAAACAAATATTTAAAAATTGCTGAAAATTATTGCAGAATTCTTGAACTATAGGTCTAATGAACATGGGGAAAGATTATATTTTAGGAATTTTTTTATGAAATTTAAGTTTATGAATTGTGTATAAAATACATATATACCAAAAGCTATACACATATAAGTCATAAAACATTATCTCCATTGAGAAACATTTGTGCTCAAATCAATTAAAATATGCTATGAAAACTCATATTTTTTCGTATATTGAAATAATTTACATTGATAAACCATTATATTATGTTTCTAAGAGAATGTAGCCTTTTGCGCTCAAATTTTTTCTTCGTAAGAAATAATTTTTTTAATTATTGTTATAAAAATCTCGCTTTTAGAGAAAATATGTTCAATTATTTTTCCTCGCATAAAATCTATATTTCGTAACAAAAACAAAAATATAAATGAAAAATATATTGTTTGTTTTAAAAAAAAATTGAATATGCATTAAGAAAAAATATTTTTTCTAAATGTTACACTTTTACGAAAGATAAATGTTCAAAGAGCGTAATTCATTATAAAACTACAATTGATTAACAAATCGATTAATGACTTTGTAATAATTGATTTTTCTAGTGTAATAGCAATTTAGGATTCAATTACTTTAAGCAATCAGATTTAATGCGAATACGTATTATCTTATAATTCTTGACATATATGCTAATTTTTATGCCAATTTTCTTATTGATATTTTTACTCATTTTGAATATTAGCCCCCCGTACGAATTTTCATTAAAATAATTTTCTTTATAAAGACCTAATTATATAATCTTGCACTTTTATATCGGTTAATATTTGGTGACCAAGAAATAGTGCTAAAATCATAGTTACGTAAAATGACATTCAAATTGTGAAATAAAATTGGTTTCATACTTAATAATACCACAATTATTTTTGTAATTAATTAATATATAGCTTTATTTAATTCATATCATTTCACCAAAACATTTACAATTAATCATGCAAATAAAAAGGTGTCTTATATTATAGATTAAGGTTTAATTCTTAAAAAATTGAAATATGCTGAATGTTGATTTCTCTTATTTTTGAATTAAATCTGAGTGTACAGTATATTTGAAGTAAAAACAAAATAATTGTGTATAAAATATTTAATTTTAAATTCAATTTTATTGATCAACTTCAAATGGATAAATTTGATTCCATTTGTAATGTATATTCATTTCTCTATTTCTCAGTTGTGTTATTTCACTATTATCAAACAAAGTCCAAGGAAATTATTCAAAATTTATTTAATTGAGTAACGATAAACTTAATTTACTTGTTTTTTTAATCGGGAATATTTTAATATAAGTTAAAAGTAAAACATTTAAATTAATAATCAACCCATTTATCTGACGTCATTACAGAGAAAAGCCATGAAACTGCACTGAGAGTTTACTATGTTATTTTGCATTTCCTATTTGTAAATTAAATTTTATCCCTAGTGTAGAAAACAGAAACTATTGCAAGTATTTTACATATATATATAGTCTAATGGTTCTAGAATTTTTTACGTCATTAAATTTCATAATACAAGTATTTTAATTTTGAATAACATGAAAAAGTTTGTTAAATGATATAAAATGCTAAATTTGCTATGATACCATAAGGTATTACTATTTATAAATAGCCAAATTGTATCAATTTATATTTTGTGTCATTCTTTACCACAACAATATTTAGTATAAAATATTTTAAAAATAAAAAAACTATCACAATCAATTAGAAAAGGTGCAAAATATAAAATTTTCTTCTACTTTTTATAATAAAAATTAAGATCAAGCTTAATATAAAATTATACAGATTAAAGCGAAAATAATAAATTTTCTTAAAAATAAAATTATTAAGGATATTTGTTGAGCAAAACAGACCGTGTTTCCTTTTAAAAGATTAGTATTATTATTTTTATTATAAACTGCTATATATATTTTTTCAATTTTCATAAGCCTTTTATAAATATTATTTTAAATGTATATAAAATACAATAGTTAAAAATTATTTGATACATTATTTACAAAATTTTATAAATAGAAAAAAAACGTACTTAGCTCTAGTACATAGTGCATACAAAAGAAGAAATTACATTGAAGAAAGTATATACAGAAAAATGTGAAATACAAAATTGTGTACAAAGAGAATACAAATTATTTAATGTTTTAAGAATTTTTCATTTTTTGTTTCTTATTTATTAATAATTTTACTTTGAAGAATTCTGTAAGCGAAAAAACAAATAACTCCTCTTTCATTTTAAGAAGAAACACATTTAGTATCATTTTAACATATTTAAAGATAAAAGTTATTAAGTATTTTATTTATGTCAAAATATATTTTTCATTGTAAGCATACAAAATATTAAGAAACTTTATATGAGCATGTTTTGCAAAAGGTTCACTAAATATTTTTCAGAATTTTCTCATCTAAGTTTTAAGTTTTGCTGGAGATTTCTTTCTCTTTTTACATGAAATGCATTTTGTGAAAGAAGATACTTGTAACAAAATTACAGGATCCAAAATATTGTCTTCTTTAGAAAAAATTATCTTGCTGACATTTTAAGAAAAAAATAGTTTTAATGCAAGCAAACACATTTTTGATAATGAAATTAAAAGATATTTCATATCGCAATTTCTCTAGAGATCAAAAGAAATAAGAGGAGCTTTTATTTATTAAAATCAAACGAAACACTCTAATTCCACTGAGGATTCCAGGAAAGCTTTACAAAAGTATAAATTGACAAGGAATTCTCGAGTGATATTTAATACCACAAGGGAAATTAAAGGATGTGAAGTTTAATACAGTAGCAAAAACGTAAAGTCTTATAAGATAAAGGAAACTTCTGGTGGAATTCTTTAATGAAACGATGGAATACTTTTGTTCTTAAATTTTACGCGTAACAGAAAAACTTTCAATGTTTATAGTTTGGATTGATATGAATTATTTTAATTCTTTTTTATCTATGAATTTTTGTCAGAATTAAAAGGAATTTTCTCTTTATTTGCTTAAAATGGATGTGAAGTTGTTTAACAAATTTAGATACTAAATGTTAGGTTATTTCTTATTCAGTGCTCAAAATTAAATAAGATATTAATGCATGTAAGTTTTTACAGTATATTATTTTTACTCAAACATTTGTTTAATGCTAATTATTTATTCTTAAAAATAAACGAAAATATAAATTTTAAGATTCAGTTAATGTCATAAATGATTAAAAACCTGCGAAAAGGATTTTAAGATAAATTAAATTTTATTATTTACTTTAATGCTGATATTTGGAATAATTTAACATTTTTGTATTGTAAAAAGGAAAATTTCTATATCTTACGTAAACTGCTCTCAGTGGATGATCCGTCATAGCCTTGAAAGTTGGCTAATTTTTGTAATTATAAATATTCATACTTTTAAGCAGACGCACACAACACACAATTACTATTTCTCTTTCAATAATATTTCCATGTAGGGCATGCTCATTCTGTGCGCTACATTGTGACAAAAACCATTTTTACATGGATTCTTCGCTAACCCCGATAATCTCAGTAACAAAAAGGTTAATACGGCCTATAAATTAAATTATAAAACACGTTTTTGTGCAATTTTTGACATCGTATATCAAGGTGTTGTTTCTTAAATACCTTTGGAATATAATATGATTTGCATTTTTTAAAATCTCAAAATCGTATAGTTAACATTATGCTGTAGCTTTAACTGGAAATTCAAATTGCATATATTTTTTGTCTAATTTCCAGTTCTTGATTCTAATTCTTAATTCTAACTCTTAATTCTCTTTCTTAATTGCTTGTAATTTCTTGTTCAGAAGAATTATAAATTAATTTAGTAAATCTACTGCTCACGACTATCTTTCAAAATAGCATTTGTTTCTGCAATAAAAATTTCAGAAACATACCGTAAGTTACTCTTACACTAAGGGTGCTTAGTTGATCGTGATTTCAAAAATATTAATGTAAAAAAATAGCCTTTAATAATATTATCATTAGGAAACATTATTTGTTTTACCTTGGAATGCAATTTGAAAACAGAATAATTTAAAACATGCATAAAATATGGAAGAAAATGGCTCTCACTAATAAAACTCAATAAATCTGAGGCAAGCGAGCTATTATCACAAAACTTACATGTATGTTATGTATGAAGGAATACGGTAATTATTAGAAATTCGGTACATATTGTTTTTTTAAAAAGATACCATGAAAAAAGTTAAAATCTAGTTATTTGAAATCAACACTGGTTGTATAATAAGCCTAAATATGGTGTAGTGGAGAATAAATTTCGTTATCTATTACGTAACAAATATTATGTTAAAATTTTTACAACTGCGCAGAAATTTTCCAGCTTTCTGGAAAAGGTTACAGTTGAATTCCAGGCTTATGTCAGGTGTAATCTATTCTAAGGAGAATTCTAATGACTATACAAATTACGAGGATCCAGTGTTGAAGAATTTGAAGACACATTGTAGTTTTGCGCAGTTTGTGTATGGAGTTGAGTTGATAAACGACACCTGAGTAACTTGATTTCATATACAGTACAACTAACAATAAACGACTCTATGTAACTATTTGTCAGCAATTATGCAGTGAAAAAATACTAGAAGTAATAGTGTTTTCCAAAATATCACTACCCTTACTCTGACACTTTTGTTTTTTCTGACACAAGCATCAAATGAGTTTTGACAAGGAATTTCTGACCAGACCTATTACTTGGTCATCACCATATTATTTTGTGATATTTTTAGTTATGAGACTGAATCGAGTTTATTCACAAAAAATCACATACCTCCTGTTGGTCAAACCTCAGCTTGCTCTAGTGTAACTAGTGTAATATTTATAAATAAATTTTATTTATTATAAATAAGACAAAATGCTGAGTTGTAGAGTTGTAACGTTCTGATTATGGTTAAAACCCATGGTTTTGATTATGATTCTGATTCTGACAACACGTTTACTAGAATACGGTTGTTCCTTGAAGCTGTCAGATCAAGTACTGGGTGTCTTTTTCTTTGTCCTTCCTGTATATGTAGATTCTATACTACAAAGACTCACAACCAGCTGCTTCCTCCTAAACAGTAGATCCCAACTTTGGGATAGTTACAGGTAAGTATGTTGGCTCAACATTAACAAATGGAAAAATAATAATATATCTGAGAGAAAATGCTGATATTTCTAAGGAAACATTTTTGAATATGTTTTTAATATAAAAATGGATGTAAAAAATTATTATTTAAGAGAAAAAAAAAAAGAAAATATAATGAGAAAGAAAGCAAAAGAGATGAAAGTATTTCTTAGGGGCCTGCATAAGCATCCCAATCACATCCCAATAAATATAAGAATATTGAATCGTTTTCTGCCTCTTTCCATTAAATTATTTAGATGCAATTTAGCAGTGAACGTTTGAGTCAACAGCAAAACCGAGATACCTGTGATTTTTCTCAAAAGGCAGGAGAAGACCTTTAATACACAAATGAGGTTGATATCAACATAAATGACTATTTGTATTGAAACAAGAAGCCACAGATATAGAAGAGCGAAAAGACAGTTTGTGGCTTGCCGGAAAAGCACTAATGATAAAAAATGACTGGTTAATAATCACCTCCACAGAATCAATATCGGTGACTGAAATACAAAGAACAATATCATCTGCATAAATGCCTATGCTGTTTTCCCTAGATATGAAATTATCTATATCAGTCAGTTAAAGAAAAAGACTTTAAAGTTAACGTTAGACTTAAAATTGAGAACTCTGGAACTTCCTAACAAAATTTAAGATACATTCAGAAACAGAATCACCAACTTTAATTGTAATGATCTATTATGTAAATTAACCGAAATACAACGAGGCGTATTACCATTTGCACCTAAATATTCTGCAGCTTTACAATTAATTTGTTTCTCGAGACTTTGTTGAAATCGTTAGTAAGGTCCAGAAAGGCAGCAACAGAGTGATTGCTGACATCATATTTTACGCATATCTTAATCATAATACAATCTTTGATCAACGGTGCCAAATCAATGACTGAAACCATACTGTTCCGAAGGAGTTATTTCATTTGAACCAAGATGATAATTAAGTTTAGACAGAAACATGTTTCCGATGATTTTACATAAGATACAAGTCATTGCAATGCATCTGTAGCTCTTTAGGCAGAAAGATGGCATGACAGGCTTTCTAATTAGTAGGATGAGAGCATTTATTTAATTACGAGAAAGTCTTCCATAACTACATAAATAATTTATGATATCCAAGAGCTTGGATCTCTTCTTGCTTGGACCCAGATATTTTCAAATCTGTTCATGAATGCCGTTGGATACAAATAATTTAGTAAGATCAATGATGCCAATAGTCATCTATAGTTCTTGTAGAGCGAAAGGTATCCAGAAAATAGTTAGACAAAATGCTGAACTAAGGCAACCATGAAGAATTCATCTAAAACGTGTTCCACATTATTTCCATCACTATTGAAAAACAATTGATAGACTTTACTATAGTTCTCTCTTAAAATGTCATCAACTGTCCTTTTTATCCCGAGAGGTACATCCTTGTTTATATAAAATAGTATTGCATTTTTTCTCTGCAAGTAGTCTCTATTTAAGTTTTTCATCAGCTTTCAGAACTTTGTTCCAGGAGTTCTAGCATCCAGCCGAGTGCAAACGTAGACCAGCATCTGAAGAGAGACCAGTGCACGTCAGTATCAACAGGCACAATATAATATTTTCAGAGAAAACACTAAAACTCTCCCAGTTAACTTTCTTAAAATGCCAATAATTTCTTTAAAAAACGAAAGAACGTATTCTTGTATTAAATTCAATCAAAATTAGGAAATGATTACTACCTACACTACCCAGAGCTCTCCATCTGTGAGTGCTGGCCAGAACTGATTGTATAAACATCCAGAACTTCATTAGTATTGTAGCTAAAAATAGTATATGGGGAGTACCATCATTAAGCAACATGAATATCTTAACATATAGTATAAAAAAATCAGAACCACTTTAGTTATTAGCGGAACATCCCCAAGGAGTAGCTTTAACATTTTAGAATATGTCTAGCATGTACAAGAAAAATACACCTCTTACTGGGAATATCAAACAAATATATCGTAATGAATTTTGATCAGAAGGGAAGTAAGCACTATAAGAGTACATTAAGTCTCTCCTCTTCAGGAAATACCCTGAATTTCAAGTCTATTTGATAGAAGCTGGGTTTTGGTGTTTTTATAGTTAAGATATTTTAAAATTAGCACCACTACTTTCCGATCTTCTCTAAAGATATGAAAACTTAAAATATGAGTGTTTCATGAACTTAGACTCCTGTTAAGCAATTACTTGGGCGTCGTATAAATCAGCCAAATCAAAAAATATATCTAGTTTGATTCATATAGCAGGAATAAATTATCAATTAATATTTCGCTGCAATATTTTGAAAGAACCAAACTTGGGTGGAGATTGTCACTGATCTTTCAGAAGACTGACTTAGCACCATTGCTTGTTAGTGTTATCTGGGGAAAATAGAATGACTTTCATTTTTAAGATGGCCCTACAGGAGATAAACTTCCAAAGTACATTATCCATTCTTCCCAGGAAAACACTCTTGCCAAGATGAGGCCACTAACAGGACTTAAGGGGATTTTACAAGTTAATATTGGATATATATTTATTTTATTTTGATTTTACTCATGTCATTGAATTAGTTAAATTGAAGTTAACTACTTTAATTTCTTTTATTAAGTGTACTATGATATTGGAACCATTGGAATATTTATAATTAATTCGGTTATAAAAGAAAAGTCCATTTAAATTGCTTAAAAGGCTAATTATAAGTTAGATATTAAAATTAATTAAGTTAAAAATAACTTAGTAATTTGAATGTAAATTTTAGCTTATGTTTAATGTAAATTATATGAAATAAAAATAATGGAACAAGGAGGGTTATGATTTTCAATGCAGATATTTGCAAACAAAATATATCCTTACAGATGTATGTCAGAATTATGTTATTGTATGTTAGTGTAAAATTTGTGAGATTATTTTTAAGAAAATGACATTATTTGTTGATCTGAAGCAAATATGTCTTAACGTTTTTAAGATAAAACAAAAATTATAATACATATATAATCAGTATGAATATAATATAGTCATTTAAATAATACTCATTTCGTTTAAAATGAATATTATAAAATGCTAAAAATTGCATGCAAAAGAAATGTTTTCAGAAATACTTTTTAAAATAAATATATAAATTATTACATAAATTTATGTTAATTATAATGATTATCTTGGAAAGTTAAATAAAAAAAATGTTTTGTTAATGCGGAAACAATTTATCACTTTGATTTAAAACTACTTGTTGAAAATATGTTTACTAGTTCCTCTCAAACATTAATGCTTTGCAGGATCTTTAAAGATATTTATTTTACTATTTTTTTAATGCATAGTCAAAAATTTAATTTTAAAATTTAACAAAAAGATTTAAAGTACATTTGAAGGAAAATGAAAATTAAAACATGAAAACGTATGTATGTATGTATACTGATTTCTGATGACGCAGTCATGTGTAACATTAAATAAATTAAGCTGATTTTACACTTTTTGCTGATTATTTTAAAAATAATATAATATTAAGAAAAACATTTTTAGAGTTTGTGAATATTCAATCTCAGTTTCAAAATAAAGAACATTCTTTTAACTATTTTATTAGTCAAAATCATAATTCTTTTCATTTATATTGTTAAAATTATAAATATTGTAATATGAAACATGATTTAAATAAGATTAATCAATAAAATTGTTATTAGTTTCAAATTGATCATTACAGCATTTTATGAGGAACCATTTATTATTAATTCTTATAAATTTGTTATAGTGCACTTCAAGAGTCAGTGTGCGTTCCCTGATATAAGTAAACTAAGATAAATAAATCTGCATTGTATTTTTTAAACTAAACTAGATCACTCTCTATTTCAATAAAATGGATAATCAATCAGATCTGTTTGTCTATAAAGGTTATTGAAGATAGAATAACATTACTAAAATGAAACAAAAATATCTAAACTATTATCCTAAGTTCTTTCATATGAAAAAATTGCAAAATTTTTTTTTAATTGTCTTTCAAATGCTTTTCAATGTTTTCTATGTCAAAGTTTAAAATAGATTCACATTTGAACAAGTGTTTTAAATTTAAATTGAAACTGTTATATTATAAGTATTGGCATTTTAATTGTTATACTGGAATAGAAAATCAATTTAGAATTTTATCTAAGTTCTTATGAAATAAATGTATTTATAGTAGCAAATTGTTAAAAAAACCGGAATGGGAAAACATGAAAACTTTTTCTTGATAAGTGTTAAGAATTTTTATCGTGAATTTTTAAATTTTACTTGCATTTAATGCTGCATATATATAATACAGCGCCACCCAACCTGTTTAGTGGTTAGCGTAACTGATTACGGATGGGAAGGACCTGCGTTTGAATCCCGGCTCGGGCATGGATGTACTTTCTCTTTCTCTCTCTGTGTTTCTTGTCCTTTCCTCAGATGATGGATGAATGTGGCTCGCCATATAAACGGGTTTGTGGTGGTGTGACGTGGGCGATGCTACTCGTACCTCCGTGACTTGGTTCACAGGTGCCCACCGGGTAACGATAAAATTCGTAGCTGTTTCCGGCCTTGTTGTGGCTAATGGGCTAATGTAATATACTTTCTCAAGGGTACCTACCATTAGAAACAAAAATATATATAATACAGCTTAGTTCATTTCATGTGTCAAAGTTCCCATAAATGCTGAAGAAGCATCTAGTAAATTCAAATATAAGAATTAATGATAGTATTAATAATTCATATGATACGAAAAATAATGTTTCAAAAACATTTTTATGAAGTCATATCATTACATAAGCATGAAATTTCATATTTTATGTTATCAAAGTAGGAGTTGTCTTGATTTCAAAGGCTTATTTTGTGACTCTCAGTTATGTATGGATAAGGAAGAACCAATGTGCAGACCGTGCTGATTTGTATAAACTGAAAGAGAAAGTTATAGAATATTAAATATAATATTTATTGATATCATGTACCTAATTATTTGCTATTTCACAAATGATGAAAAGTTGCATTTAAGAGTTGCATTTTAAAAAATTTTCTAAAATCCTTTTTCGAGAAATTATTCATTAATTAGTTTGATATAATTATCAATAATGACCTTTAGAAGATCTTCTCATGTTCAAAATGAGTAAGTAGAATTTTTGTGCATTTATTGAGATATATTTTTATTTGTTTTGGAAAATTTATAAGATTATAGAAATTTTCTTATGTATCATTATGAAGTTAATTAGCTTCATAATTAGCTTCTTAATTTAAATATTTTAAAAATTAATTTTTCCTATTTGTAGCTCACTTCAGTTTATACCATTTTAAAAAATTATGATCATCTGATCTGATGAAAGTAAAATTGATTACACTATTGAGAAGAAATTTTTAAATGTAAATTGCTTATATAATAAATCTAAATTTTATGAATTTGCCTGAAAAGACAATATACAATATTGAGTTGTCTTCTTTCAAGAAAAATAAACAAATAAAATTGTAAGAATGTCATTCACACATCTTAATTTGTCAAGTAAGCACTACTCACTTTAAATTTGTTTGAAATTATTTTAGTCATAAATGGCAACACTAAGTCATTTTAAAGTTTAAAGAATACACTTATACATTAAAATATTCTTAGGTATTAATTTATCCTTTTGCACACATCCGGGTAACCTTTGAAAATCTGCAGTAAATCTAATTCTTCGTTTGTAGGGAACAATACGCACAAAACAATGTCTTAAAAGGTTCTAAGAGAAATTCTCATTAAGATAACATATTAGACTTTCTTATATATTCATTAGAATTAATACATTCATGAATTCTTGCTAATGTTTCGTTTATTTTCCGATTCAATAGATATTTCAGCCATTATTGTTGGGTTTTCCAAACTTCTTGGGTTGTGAAATGAATCTAATGGTATATTTTTTTAAAATGAAGAAATTAATTAAGTTTTATAATCCACTTGAATATTCTCATTTAAAATCAGTATTAAATATTTACAATATCTGTTGAGGTTTCGTTGTTAATTGCTTTTATTTTAAAACATAAGTAGTGTTGAGATACCTTATCAAATTCCCTACCTTCTCTTCAAATGTATTTAAGAAAAACATATACTGGCATTGATTTCAATAAGTTTTTACTAATATATAACAGTGCCTACTTAAATTAAATAAAAGTTAAAAGACTTATATAAGCAAAAAATTAAAAAAAATGGATCATTAAAATATATATTTCATTGATTTTAATTGTCATTTAACTAAAATGTCATTTAACTAAAAATTTAATGATAGATAAATAAAAAAATATGTACTGTTTTTCTATGGTTTAATTATTTTTTTAACAATAAGTTTTAATTTTTGCTATAAATAATATTACTTAAATGCAATAACCAATAAAGCATAAAATTAGTATAATTAATTGTGTCTGCATTTAAAAGAAATTTATTTTTATGAAAATTAGCTAGTAGTTTTAAATTATGAATAATAGTTATCATGATTATTCAAAATATAATTGTAATCTCATTCTATTAACTAACACAATTTATTTCTTAATATATTATGGTAAAAATAACTTTGTTTATATTTTACATTCTTATTAATGATATAAAATATTGACATGCATGTTTTATATAATATTCGTTGGTAAGTATGCAGTAATGATCAATTTTCTTGCTATGTGACAACTTAATGCTTATAGCTCACATTAAAGTAAGGAAAAATTTATGAATTGTTATAATCAATGAAAAACTAACAAAGTTAACAATCTTGATACTATAAAATATCATACAAAATATTTATGATATTATTGAAGCACATTTTAAAGAGAGTGCTGTATCTAATATTGAATAATATTTATGTTATTCTTTTTAAGAATTATTTAAAAAAAAGTTCTTTATTTCTGTGTTTACTTCACGCGCAAATGTTGACATGTTTCACGTAAAATTTTGCTTAAAAACACATTTAATTCTAAAATTGCTTACTATGAAAGGAATTATCATTTACTTTAAGTGAAATGTTATTGCATCCTGAGATTATTCAGGCAAAGATAAAGAATGAGAATCGTATACAACGTACCTTTTCTTTAGTAGAATACCATTAGATTCGATTACTGAGCAAGTACTTTTAGCGGAAAATGTCAACTGAGTCCCTAGTGGTGACATTCGATTCTGAAAACAAAAGAACTTTTCAGTTCCTGATCGATGAAGTTTTTTTTTTTCATGTGTCGCAGAAACCCTGTAACAATGGTTTCTGTATCTAGGGCTTAGTGAACGTAAACACATTTTAAGATTTCATGAGACTTTCTTTTTTCTTACAAAGTTTAAAATTGCTTTCTTGGTACTTCAATTTCAAGAAAAAAACTATTTGGCTATTGGGGATAGTACAGTCTCGCGATTTAAGACGATTTAAGACAGTTTTTCCTTTTTTTGATGTTTCCCGTTATTGTTTCGATTTTCATTACTTAACTAAAGAGAAAGAAGTTTCATCCTTAAACGTAATGTTAAAAAGTATATTTATTATTTACGAATGTAAATTCAATAGTTTTTAATATAAAAATAAAAACGAAGAGGTAAATAACTAGATTAAAAAGATAAAAAATCATTCCTTTTAACTTGGAATCGAGAATTTTAATCTTATTTTATGGTTATAAGCATTTTAATTATACATTTTATAAGTTCAAAATTTTAATAGTTTTAATAAAAATAATAAAATTTTAATAGAAAAAAATAGTTTGAAATAAATATTATAAGATTTTCTTAATAAGTAACTAATAATTTTCTCCCTTAATTTAAAAATGCTAAATTAAGAAGATTCATTGATTGATTAACCCCTTAACATGTACATCGAGTAAATTTTCGAACGTCAAATAGCACGTTAAAAAACTAAACTGTGTATACTAAGGTGGTTAAATAATGAATATATTAAAATTGCAATGTATGGGACTCAACCAATTCAATCGTATTTTGATGAAAACGTTGGATACGGAAACAATAGAAAGAGAAGAATATATTTTTCAATAGGTAAATAATTCTGCATAATATATTGCAATACACATTCTTTTTGTTCATAGTATTTTTAAATTCACAATTAGGAATTTGAATAAAAATTGATGGAAGTAGCAAGACATTACTTTTCTCGGTGATTCTAATGTTATATCTAAAACCATATTTACAATTTCGGCATTCACAGTTAAAACATTACATTTAAATTGCCTTTAATTTCTGTATGCAAGCTGTTAGTGGTAGCATGTATACTTATATTTCTTTTCTTTCCACATGTAACAATTTATTATAATATTGAAAGCTAAGGTTATATAAATTTTACAAAACATATTTCAAATATATTATTGTAAAAATCAATTCAATCCATTCTCAAATAATCTTATACTGATAAAGGATTAGAAATTTAAAAAAAATTTAGATAAATATTAGAATATTGAGTTAATAGTAGAAAATAAACTAACGTTGCCATTTCATAAAATTTCCATCGTTAATTTATGAAAATTTTCAATTTTTATTTACTATTTTATATATATATATATATATATATATATATATATATATATATGCATACAGATACTCTAATACAAACTAATACATGACATATAAAATTTATAAATATTGAGTTAAAACTTTAAATTCGGAAACATGAATTATAGAAATTCTATTGTCACCACTACTGACATATATAGTAGGGAACTGAGAAAGGTGCTAGTTTATGATCCTCATTAGTTTCTCATCTATAAGCCTCTTCTCTGCAACTTGTCTTGTCACTGGTAATTAAATGAAGTTGATTAATTTTCTCTCGACTCCCATGCGTGTTTTCCGGGGGGTAGTCATATCCTGAATCCAGAGCTATTTTATGCGTCTTCGTTAAGAATGACTTAAGTATATCTTTTATTAAACTAATTTTAGACATTTATTGATAATCCCTGGTTTAAAACTAGCAAGAAATTTTTAAACCATGTTTATGGATCCTCGATAAGAGTTAATACAGAATTTTAATGCTTATATGAAACACAACGTCTGCTATTTGATTAAAGAGGATTATAATGGTTGAAATTTTTTGTTTACATTTGTTGTTATTAAAAACAATTTTCAAGTCATTGTAGTAATTAAATCTGTGAATTCTTTATAATAATTTAAAAATTACTAAGAATATGCAATAAGACTTTGCTAGATGTGTGTTTCACTTGTGTGTATGTGTCGGCCTTAATACTTAACTTATTTCTAACATCAGATATTAATCTTTATACAATATCAGCTAAAGTGAATTTATTAAGAATGAAAACAATTGGCTAATATAAAAACCTTTTTACGCTAAAACATATCAAAAAAATTAATTTATCTTCATAATATACAAATTCACAATGCAGGAAAATATAATTTTTCAATTATTTGTATTAGTGTGTGTGATTTAATATACCAAAATTCTAAACTCTATTTGCTGCGTGATAACTCATTGGGGAACTTATACCGAGAGTGTCCATATCTGCTTCTTGATTGAGGGTTCTTGGGTGCCAGTTACGTGGTCAGTCTAACGTGAAAACCCCAGTGCTTAGATACAAAGCAAGCTTGGCATTCAGTTTTATCGACCCACTGAAAAAAAAGCCGAGTCAACCGACCCCAACCCGAGAAAAGAACCTGGGAATTGTGAGTTGGGTGTGCGAAACACTAAATATGCCATCGGGCATCAAACCGAAATTCAAATATATATAAAATTCACTCTTTCAATTTAGAAATCAGTTAAAATAACTTGTATGTTTTAATTGTATCTAAAAACGCTTTGTTTGCTTTTTATTTATTTATTGAAACATAGAAAGTTTAAGTTCCGATAAATTTATTTCAGTATTTGATATCTATTTACTTTATTATTACTGTTGAAGTGATAGCTTATAACAATGATATAATAAGTAACAATTTTAAAATGAATAATTAACTTAATTAACATGTTAATTTTTTAAAAGAAAAATTCATGATGAATATAAGAAAGTTATTTAGTTCTCTGCAAATATTTTTTAGGATTGATGATTACGTGGAATGTTTTTCAATATTTTTATAAAACTGAAATTTTTTTTAAAGATTAAATAAATAACAAAGAATTATTGATTAAATATAAATAAGTTTTTTCCTGCTCCTATAAAATAATAACAGAACTCATGTTTAGAATCTTTTTATAATTCTGAATGTTATATTGATTATGATAACCAATTTTGTAATTTTTAAAGATATAAAAATTTCAGCACTGATGAAAATATCTGTTTTGTTTAGTTAAAGTACATACTTTTGAAGTAATTAAAATTGTATGACTCACACACAATAGCTGTAATGTATAGTAATGATTATTTCCTACAAATACTTTCTGTAATACACAAGCCTAACATAAATAATGCTTTATGGCATTAATTATAAACTTTAATTTAAAAAATATGAATTTAATAGTGAAGAGTAAATGAAAATTTATGTATTGGAACTATTAAACTAACAATACAACAAATATTCTTGAATCTTTAGTTCATTAACTTACTAATCCTTACATGAAATAAAATGTGATGACAGTCACATAAAATTAAAAACTAAAATATATATTTTGCCCAATTAATCACAAATATTCACTGATGAAAAATATTTTGGCCATATTTGTGACACACATAATATAAAGCAAATGAAAATTGAAATAAAAACTGCATTTATTTAAATTTGCATTTTACTTTCATATAAAGTAAATAAAGATACATTTTACTAAATTCAGGCATTTTATTAAATAAAAAATTGCTAAATGTGATTAAAGGTAGGAAATTTCATTTCAAAATAAAAAAAAATCATTTTTAAATTTCATGATTCAATAGAAATAAGTTACTAAAATAATTAAAAAATAGAAATTAAAAAATTTATTTTCAGCAACTGAAATTATATGGAATATAAATAATTCTTAGCAGTAAAATATAAAGAACATAAAAATTATTAAGTTTTTATGAACTTTGAAATGTGGCTTCATCAAATTTAGTATTGTAAATCACGAAAACATTTATGAAATTTTTGCTGAATTAAGCCACCAATATTATCTCAATATTATTGAAACGAAAGGAACTTATGATCTATGCACGTTAAAATTTCCACAGGTCAAAAATTAATTATTTAACCTGAGGGAATTTTAAAGTGCATAGATCATAAGTTATTTAATGAGACAGTTAATTTTTGGACAATGCTTGCTTTGTAGACACGTTACAACTTTTAAATGAATAGAACATATTTATTTCAAAAATATTTCAATATATATAAATATGTTCTATATTATTTTAATTAAGTAGAGCAATTAAATTTTAACACAGCAATACTTGTTTTTTAGCAATTAATTAGAAAATAAAAAAAATTCTCTAATTTCATGCTTAAGTTCCACGAAATGTTTCCTCAAAATTTCCATGAGCTTATGAAATTAAGTATATTTTCAAACATGATAAATATACATTTATGGCATAACAATCATTATTCAGTTTAAAATCATTTTTACATAAATAAACTGAACTCTTTAATTTGTACACTTGTCGAATTATTCTTATTTTGTAAAATAATTAAATACTTATTTTATTAATTTTATATCAATGTAATCAGATTTTTCGTATTTGTATGCATAAATTAAAATAGTAAATATACTTGGTTTGATGTATATTTAATATTTTAATATAAATTTGAAAATGTTTGAAAATAATCATTAGGTGCATTATATACATCCACATGATCATTACCGAAACATATAGTTACATAAATTTATTCTAAGATATTTTTTTCTAAAATAATGTAATTTGATATATTTCATATTATTTAATGCATTTAAAATGCAATACATATATTTAAAGTTATGGTTCAAATTGCTATCATGCATCACATCACGATAATTAAATAATAAGAAATATGCAGCAATATTAAACATGAAATAATAAATATAATGGTTAAAGATATTCCTTTCTATTATGATTATTACAACAACATTCCTAGTTTCTTTTGTTATTCATTCAGAAGGAAACATAAAAATATTCGCGAATAAGGAAATTTGCGTGTAATATATTTTAGGGCAATACGATAAAACTCCCATCCTGTTGTTATGCTTCTATTTGAGCTATTTAGGATTCGCAAACTTATCTCATCTCATTTTGGGAAGGCATCTCATGAGGCATATAACTCACCATCATTTCTGGCAGGCTGCAAGACGCACAGCTAAAGCTTGGTTGTTCTGTCGAATTTCCCCCGCGTAAATACATCATCTATGCGCAATCTCCTGGCAAGGATAACATATAATACTACGCTATAAAATCTGAAGTAGACAGTTCGTTTTGATAGCGTGGATTTATACCTTTTTTCCCTTTTCCTTAGCAAGAGTTGCCCTAGTAAAAATAAAATCTGGCCTTGTTTCTCCCAAGGGGTGGCAGAGGAACATTTTCCTATTTACTGACTGGAGCTTTAAGGGTAGGTGGCGATGGAAAAATATAAGCTTTGCACGCGATAGAATTTACTCCCCCCTTTTATGCTTGGTGGGAAATTGAGAAGCATAGAACAGGTGGAATACATTCTGGTAGTCTTCAACCATTAATCTAGAGTCAGGACATAGCCGAAGAAGATTTTTGCGAGGATTATTCTTACTAGATTCTTTTTTATTTTTCGGTTGCGTTTCACCTTTTTTCATCTATGCGAAGCTCACTATTCTTATGTCACGGATTCTTTCTGGCAATACGTTTAAGCATATTTCTTTTTTTCTTATTTATAGTTGCATTTGTCTAGTCTTTTTCTAGACATTTGGTTGTTTTGTGCAGTTTCATAGTGAAGATTGCGTGATATATCCTCCTATATTTTCTCATGTAATGATAGGGTTTTCATTTCTAATAAAAGAAAAATTGCAATTCCTTCCAGATACCATATGAATTTCCGCAGTTCCATTTGATTTATTTGTAAGGGAGAATAAACAAAGATTCGAAGTAAATCTTATTAGACTTAGTATGTACATTTATGTGAACTTATTGAGATATGAAGGCGTGAATGTGTTGCATAATTTTGGTTGAGAATAAATACTGTTCCCTGATTCATATCAAAAACGATTTAAATTCATTTAAATTGTTTTTATATATTCATATGATTTCTTAAAATATAATCTATATATTGAAATGATGAAAGACAAATTAAGAAACAATATTAAATATTCTAGCTAAAAATAACTTTTAATTTTTGAAAATAATACGCACAAAAATATACATTTGACAATTTTTTTCGGACTAAATTTTTGTAAATGAGAAGACTAGAAATTGATTTATTTCAACAAATATTTGTATAGTTCTTTAACAATACTTAATTATCATGCTGAATAATGAATTCAAAAATTAGGTTAAAGTATTTAATAATTATTTAAAAAATATATGTAATTAAATTTTACCATTTATTCGAAATTATTATGAAATTTTTTTAAGTCGTAACATTTACGGAAAATTAGTTGTCAATTATACAAAAACATTTCTGTGAAGTTTATATATATATACCTCTGTAAATCATATAAAGTGTTTACAAATATATATATAAACACTTTATGATTTATACAGAGAGTACACAAATCACTTATTTAAAATTTTTAAATAATGTTAAGATAAACAATTTTTATAAATAAATTTAAATTTTTAAAAATAATATGAAATTCTGAATAATTATTTATGTTACTAATGAGGAAACTTTCTTTATTTTTCTTTGTACTAGGCTCATTAGGAAATGAAATGCAGAATTCTATTTTCCTAGAAATTAAATCCAAACAATTAAAATTTAAATGAACCTTCTGATTTCTCATACAAGTGTAATAAAATAAAAAATATTTATTGCTTAGTAAACATACCAAAGAAATTTTTCTTACCAAATATATTTACGTAAAATATCTTAAAATATTAAATAAAAATTCAAATTTTTGAAAATTGTGTTTACTTTATTTGAATTCTTAATATTTTAAAATTTTAATTTGCTTTGGGATTTGTTTAGTGTAAATTTGAAGACTTTTAAGAAAATGGAAAGTTGTTAGAGAATGAATTAATTATTAGAGGAAGAATGGGAAGATCTTAGAAAAATATTTATTCAATTGTAATATCATATGAAATCAAATATCAAATTAGATAAACGATAGGTTTCATGGTACATCTATGATAAATTCACTCTCTGTTATCTTAATCGAAAATAAATCTTAAAAGTACAAGTTTCTAACTGGGTTTACTATTATGAGCAAATTATATGATGTTTCAAGTATCGTTAACTATTTTAAGGAATTTTAATCAGATAAATATCTTTAAGCTTGTACATATTTTTATCAATTACAATTTTATCTAATACTATCAAGTACTAGCAAAAGCTAGTGCCAGGTAAATATTTTGAAATAGAGTTATTTTTTAAAAGAATATATAAAGTTTCAGATACCTATAAAAAAATTTTAAAAATTAATATTTTTGCATTTTTTAAAATCATGCTTAATTTTTGAGTAATTTCTTTCAATTGTGAAAAGTTAATAACGTATAAAATAAAAAGGAGTTTATTTCGTAGTTATATGAAATAAGTTTCTTCGAAAACATTTTTTTAAAAAAATATATCGGCAGATATTAAAATACTTAACGCATAAACAAATCTTATTAGAACTTACTCACAAAGCAAAACAGATAATTGGACTCTATTTAATTTGTATATATTTAAAATAATCATAAAATCAATTAAACTATTAAAGAAAATAGAGCTTAGCATGCCCTAGTGGTAAGATATTAGTTTAGGATCATAAGGTTCCAGGTTCGTTCCCAGCCATTGTTGAATAACGGGAGAGAGATTTGGCGCTAATGTGTCTTAAGTATCTATATCTATTGGGGTGAATACTAAAATAACATAAAATGGCTTTAGTCCGTCAATATGTGGTTTCGAAGACAAAGAAAATATATTACTGGAATTATATTGTAAACATGAGTTAGCAGTGAAAATTTTGATCATCTCATGTATCTAATTTTTTAACGGTTAACTGATGCTCTTCTTGGCTTATTCCAATTATGTAACTTAATCATTTGAAATTTGAAGTTAAAGTTGTGTCAATCAAGTTGATCATTTTTTTATATACTTTTTGCCAGAAGAAGGAAATTTATATTATCAGCAGCAACATAAACATATCATAACCTTTCTCATATCTTAATCAATGTTCATAAAATATTTTTAATATCTAATCACTTTGTTGATTTCTTGTCACTTTTTTAAGGATAAAGAAAATTCATTGATTTTTTCATGTCACTGATTTTAAAGCTTTTTCAAGGAAAAAATAACATTCTGATCATAAAAGTTAAAAAAATAAAATATTTATAAAGTACTTATTTTAATGTAATTTTTTTTAGTTTCTTACAAGTTATCAATTAATTTTTGATGAACAAATCATCGATAACTAGCTAATGTTTGTTTATGATCAAATTGTTGCAAATAATGTATACAAGATTTCATTTTATAATCAAATACATGATTAGAGGACATTTAAGCATCGTATATATTTACTTTATATGAAAATAAAATAAATATATACGCAATTTTTCTATAGCAATAAATAATGAATAAAAGCAATATAAACTTATATTGATATTTATCATTTAGATAGAACATTTCCCTTCCTAACATATCTAATGAAGTCAATTTGTGTAACGTTGGTTTCTATGATACCAATTCTTTTGATTCATGGAAACGAAATTCTCATTGAAATTATTTTTAAATTCATAGCAATAGCTTGTTAACTAATACAAGTAAAGCAATTAATACTTCTATGCTGAAAGGCATTATTTTATTTGCAAAGACAACAATTTGAATTAGTATAATATAGAAAAGGGCACAAACCGTAAGCAATAAAGTAAAAAGGAATAAGAGTAAAGAAATATTTCTTTTTTCAGGAAACTACAACTGATAAAGTTTTAATATTCATATGATCCACACCAAATGCAACCTCACTTTATCCTAACTTCTTATAGTTCGTCCAATTAAACAATGGTCAGAAATCAAGCCAACAAAATATATAAACTGACATAGTAATTGACAAAAACAAGCTTATCGAAAATATTTAAAGTGTAGTGCCGATATTGTTTTCTAAATTAGAAGTAAATCTTAAGGATACTACGTAAAACTATCCGTTGAACGGTAATCATTATTACAATTTCAATGTTTTTAATGCTATCAGTCAATTGTTCTAAAGAAGGGAAAATTATATTCATTGTTAGATGAGAGAAAAAAATAAAGGATAATAATTTCGAAAAAATGGTTTCAAATAACTGTGACTTTAATGTAATTAGTGATTTTCTGTGAAAATATTTATAATACAATTACTTCACTTTTGTTACTTCAGGTAAAAAGATATTTTTTAAATATCCAAGTATTTTACTCATACGTAATACAAGATTAAATTTTACTAAAATGAACCTAATTATAGGTGCATTCAGATGATTCCAGTACGGTTTTTGAAATTATTAATAAGGAACATCTAATCAAATATATTTATCATATAATATTTTTATGAAAGATAGACAAAAAAGGCAGATATAATTAAGATTAGTGATTTATAAAATCAAATAAACGGTAAGTTAGAAATAAATAAATATTGTATATCATGCTTTCAAAATATCAGTTTTAAACTGATATTTTCATTGCAATGCTTAATTTTAAGTAAAACTAAAATCACTGTCAAATAATGAAAAATTATCAACAAAAAAAAATACAATTAATCGAAACTTCTTAAATGATAGATTTTAATATGACCAAATAATATAAGGTTTTTAGAAAAAATAATGATTTGAAAGCTTATTATTAAAAGAAAAATTAACCATGACATTATTATTATAATAATTATTGTTTTCAACAAATTTTCAACTGCAAATGACAGAAAGTAATTTATCAATGAATGAATATATGTAATTTAACATGAGAATTTCTATTAAATCTATGTTTCTAAAATTTATATGCATTTAGGATTGCTTCTCATCATTGTAGCTAACTTTATATTCTTGTCCCAAAAATAAACATTGGAAACATTAAAGTAATACCGTGTAATCAAATATACCTTTATCATAGTTGAAATGGTTAACTATCAATTTTGAGTCTATTAAAAAAGTACAATACTATTGTTTGGAATAAATTAATTTCATTTTGATACAATGATGATTTTCTTGATACATAACAGATTATCAAATTTGCTAAACTAGGGAATCACAGTAGGAAGTGTGAGAAATTTGCATGTCCTAAATAAGGTATGATGTGATATGCAAAATATTGTTCTCATGATGCACAACAAATAAGAAATGCAAAAGAGATGATACAACTGATGAACTGAAAGTGTATAAAATAAAGACTTCGCCAAAACTTTTTAATAGAAATATTGCATTTAAAAGTTTTGTTTGATAAGAAGATTGCTCTTATGGTTAGGGTGGAAAAAAGAGATATTCCGATCTTAAATTAGAATAACCTACAGATCATATATAAGATACTTGCAGCATGACTTATCCTCGATATTGTTTCTCTTTTTGATAGAAATTTCATTGAACCTCAGCAACTTACAGAATTTATAAATTTACAAAGAGAATTCTCACCAGTTTTCTTCTATACAAGTAAATAAACAGGGTGTATTTCTGTTAAGACCTTAAAATATTTTCCTTAAAGTTATGAAACGAAGGTCAGGAATAAAACTAAATGCATCATTATAAGTCCTTTACCATACATTTTATAGCATTCAATTTAGCATGTTAAATGGTGAAACAATGGCAATGAATTCTATAGTCTTAGAATTCTATCAAAAAAAGCAAATAATTATGGAGTGAGATTATCATTTAACTGCTAGAATGTCATCATGAATAATGTCTAAGATGCATAAAAATGATTGCTTAATCAAATGAAAAGAGCACACTAACTGATTAAACTTAACCTGGTGATTCAAGTGTAATGTAGCAAATGTAATTAACGCTACAAGTTAGCGTATAACATTTAGAAGGATATATAGCTTGTGAAACAAATTTTCCCTTCAAAGAATATTATCAATCACCACTAACATCCAATCTATGTAATACTCTGCTCCCAGTTAATTTTGTCATTGTTCTTTGAGTGAATATTTCTGTAGATTGATTTTTCATAATATGCTCCCCGAACTTTCTTAAAACTTTAATCATGAAAAGCTTATAACCAATATATTGTTTTTTTCAGTATTGAATGTAATCAATTTGATTTTTGCTCTAATTGAATAAATTAAGATGGTTTTTGAAATTCTGAAGCTATTTGAGTTTGTTTTGTTTTTTTTCCTTTACATAATGGATATAAAATCCTTACTTCTTCTTTAGTCTATTGAATTTTTCTACTTTTTTCAAATGACTTGTGCTTTCCAATACATTAGAAAATATTTTTGCACTGTACAATAATATAATGTCAAATTACAAAATATATGTATGCCTATTTAGTGACAATATCTTTTACAATATTCATAAAAAAGAAACACAAAATGTATATCTGATAATATTTCACAATGAATTTGTGTTTTTAATTTGCAAAGTTTACTTAAAAAAGTTGTTATTGGATGATATAAAATTTCACATGCTTTTTGATTTAAGTTTTCTAATGTCTATGTCAAAAAAGACTATTTTGAATTTAACTTTTGAGCATATTTACACATTCAGATTTTTACAACTATCTATAAGTCAACATCTATATATATATATATATATATAGATAGATAGATAGATAGATAGATAGATAGATAGATTTAATGAACATTTTATCTTATTTATCAAAACCTACTGACTTAAGTATTAAAATATTCGGCAAAAATTTACGACATGCTTAAAAATCTTCTTGCCTCATTATACGATAAAATAATCATGCTTTACATCGTTATAAGCTTAAAACCCACTGAAAATGCTTCGAATTTTCTATTTCAAATATCTAATAATATGTTTAGTATGTTAGAATGTTTTTTACCCACTAATCAAGAATTTAAAAAAAATCTGAGACAGAAAATCCGTAATTTAATATGACGATTTCAAATTTCACACTCAGTTATTGTTCATCATTGTTTTCATTAGTCATTTTAAATTTAAAGAGCAAGTTTTACAAGTTCTTTCATTTTATTGCTAAACTATTTAAAAATGAGGAAATGATTTCCAATTGCTATAAATTTTTACATTGCTAAAATCAGCTACTTTTCCAAAAATATAATATTTTTATATTTTAATCTATAGGAATATGCTTTTAAACATAAGATTATTAGATACAAACTTTAAATTGTCCCAAATTATTTTTGCAGCTAATAATCTAATAATCAAATAAATATAAATGATTTATATGCCAATCTATAATTTATTTTAAACGTACTTCAAATCTCCACAAAGATTAAAAGATGCTTCAGTTATTTGAAATTAAAACTAACAAATCGCTCATTACATGCTCAAAATTTATTCAATGGTGATAACATATGAGTTTCATATTAGATTTAGTGTAATTTAAAATATTAGAAAATTTTTTGAGAACTTTTTATGCAATTGATTTCTTCAAATTGAAAACCAATTGCTATTTAGACAATGAATATAATACCTGTTTGATTTTAAAATAAAACAACTAAATGCAAAATATAAACATTCAAATAATTAATAATTTTTAATTCTGATTGTCTTTTGTATTTAAAGAACAAATAAATTTTACAGATATAATTTTATGAATGAAAAATAAATAGCTGTCAGCATTTTTTTTACTGTGTTATAATAAATCTAATAAATAAATCCTTATTTTGTATTTATTACTTAATAGAAATTGGCTGCATGGAATAGTGTGAAAATTTAGGATTTCAGTCTCTGGCTACTTAAAAAATTCTGTTTCATTTGAATATTTTTAATAACATTTTTAATAACTTTTTATTCAATTAACACTGATTACGAATAAATGTTAAACTGATTAAGCCAATATATAATTAATTTCAGTGATGAAGTATTCACACCTCAATTCATGATTTCAGGTTAAAGTGAGAAGAGTTAACTCTTCTCACTTTCAAATGCAAGCATTTTTTTATCTTTTTAAAAATTGTCATCCTTGTTTAACCACACAGGCAATAAAAAATATATTTATGAAATAGGATTTCTTTTCCTTTAATGTTCCTGGGATACATTTCTTAAAAATAACGATGTTTACTTTTTTTTCCATTTTGCAGCGAATATTAGTTCTCTTCTCCTATAAATCAACAAGCTGAAATGTACTCGAGCGTGATTAAAAAGGAGCACCAAACGGAATTTTTAATATCTTCCTAAAAAAACGGATTTTTAAGTAATCTACACCTCTTGCGATATGTTTTTAATCTCATCTACATGTAAAGAATCATTTTGAGATTTAAAATACCGTTTTAAAAGGCAATTAGAGTTAAATTATTTTATAGCATGTGCATTTTTAAACATCAAACCATAGAACTTCATGTTTCAACATTTAAGCAAAAATTTCTTAAGTGTGTTTATTTATTCGTTGGCTTTGGCTCATTTCAGTATTCCACGTGAAAATATCTAATACAAGTTTGTTTTCTAAAGTCATTGCATTGATTCTTAATTAGCTTAGAATTAAAATATGTTTTGTTATGCAAACGCTTTTATATTAAACGTAGAAATTGTTTTCAAAACAAATCTCGAATCAGAAGTGATTTTTGAATGTACTATAAAGAAAACTGTCTTGTGTGTAAATTACTTATTTTCTCTGTTAAAATCGAAACTAAGCCAAATGTTAACTATTAATTCATTTAATCAGGTGTAAAATGATCTAAATTAAGTACAGTAAATTGGGTACAAACAGCTAGTCTGATATACAATAAATTATATAAAATTGAGACAAGTTGCTTAAAAGCAAGCAAAAATATTTGATATATTGTGACTTTTAACTAATAAGAGATACAGCAAGCCTGTATTTTCTCAGACTATTAATATAATAACATTTTATAGGATTCAAAATGAATTTTTCATGTAACCCTATTCCATTTGTTAAATGTTTTTGAAATTTTAATGTAATTTTTAGAACTCTAAGTTTAATTTGCTGTATGAGCACATCTTATAAAGTACATATGCTGATAAATCAAAAATTTAATTTATTATAATGTTTGCTTTAAATGTTAGAAAAATAACTACACCCAATGTGTTTCATTTATATCAACAAATTTCAATATACAAACTAATTTTAAAACATTTTTGGGCCATTAATTTGAAAGCCTGGCTGTACTGAGAAATAATTTTAAAATTTGCTTTTCTTGGCAAAATAAAATAGTAATATAGAATGCTGCAAATGGTGTGAACATGGAACGTTATTATTTGTCTCATTTGAAACATCTTAAAATATTAAATTTAATTATTAAAAATTTACTCATTAATGACTTTATACAAAAAGATTTTTCAAAAATAAATGTATGAAAGATTAAAAATTCAGTTATGAATATTTTATTTGTTTCATTATGCATCAATTCGATATTATTATTATTATTTTGTCATTATGCATTATATTATAGAAAAGAACCTTAAATAAAATTCTAAAAGCATAAATTAAATGCATTAATTCACACATATACTGCATTTATATGACCTTTTGTTACACTTTCAAGAGCAGAAATAAATAAAATTTAATTCTACAGTCCATTTATTTAGAAGTTCTTTGTTTTGAATAATCTATCTCTTACTATTCAAAAATGTTTTTGTCAATCCGCTTTTAATGCTTCTACACTTGATTTATCGAATAAACGTTCGCTTTAAAATGATTTAAGAATTTTGTATCGAAAAATGAAAATGTTGCAAATACAAAATACATTCAGAAACCCTAATAATCTAAGACGAGTCAGAAGCTAAGCGATATGTTTATTCTAAAGCTTTCACATGAAGATTGAAAAGAATAAATTTTCGTATTCGCCAATACCTTTTATGTGCTTTATTTTTTTTTCAAAGAAAAAAATGCTTTCCTTCTTATGTTCATTTCTAGGCTTTTCTTTATCAAAAAGTTTAGATTGTGTTTTGTAGAAACTGGAAAAAGTCATTAATCATTTATCGTTTTAGGATAGGAAAAAGTAATGGGATTCAATTTGCATTCTCATTTTTCGATGCATTTTTCTCTAGAAAAATCAAACATTAAACTATTGGGCATATACATAAAATAAAGAAAAGAACAATGCTAATAATTTATTGATATCTTTTGATAATCAATCAATAGAATTAAATAAATATAAATGCACATATAGAATATTTTTAGACATGTAGAATTTTAAAACTACTAAACGATTATTTAAAAAAATAAACTAGAAATGCGAAGTAAATTTTAGCATTACTAATATAATAATAGCAATTTATCTTTATTTTAATAGATAAATTTATGCTATAATTTATGTCAGTTAGAACAAATGCTTGTATAAAATTTACTTTTTCTATTTATTTATTTACAAAGCAAAATTAGAAAAATGCATGAATATAATTAAATCTACAGAAATACATATAATTCATAATATAAAGATAATGGGCAATTAATTAAAAAATAAAATTGAAAACACGAAATATAATTTGCATTTTCAATGTAATAATGTCATTTCTATTATATTTTAATGAACAAATATTACAAATGTAGTTAGTATATTGAAGTAAAAGCTTGTAATAATTTCTGATTTCTAGTTTATTTTATTCATAAGCCAACATTAAAAATGCAACCTCTAATTAAATATAATTAAAAATATATAATAAAAATTAGATCAGTGGTTATTTTTAAGATTTTTTTAAAGTTCCTAACTTAAAACAGACAATTGTAAATTAGCCATCTTTTGCTTGATACCAATTTAAGTAATAGTATATTTAATACGATAGTTATTCCGCTTTAAAATCATTTTTAAAAACCAAATGTTGGGGAAGATTAAACACAAAATACATGTCATTTTTTTAATAAATAACTAAATGATTAATTTAAACAATGTATTAGTAATTATACTCACATAAAGTAAACATCATATATATTTTTGTTAAAATTTTATTTCTGAAATGCTCTTTAAATTTTAAAGTTTTAGTTTAAATCTAAATTAACACTAACATAAAATAATATACTACTTGCATTCACTAAATGTAATAGTATTTGTAAATTACTATTCCATTAATTGTAGAAACTATTCTAAGTTTTAAAAAAGTAAGCATCATGCATTGCGCTAAACTATTAAATAATTATAAATATATTAACAAATACAACTAGCACAGAAAAGTCTAAATATATATTTATATAATATATAGTTATATAAATATATATTTATATATATTTAATAAAGATAATCAACAATAAAATGGTTAGTACATAAAATTAAAAATAATTAAAATAAGTTTACTTTTATTATTATAGTTTTCCACATAAAATGTAATATATGTTCGAAATATAATAAGAAATTACATACTTATTTGTAATTCATATTTTGTAAAAAGTTTGGTCTTGTGGTATTTCAATTTGTAGAGACTATTTATATAAATATATAGTTTCTACAAATTTAAATCAAATTAGTATTTAATATTAATTTGATTTAAATGCATTATATTAAACATTTTGTTACTTTTCATAGCATAAGCAATTAAAATTTAAAATGATTTTACTTAAAACAACCTCTTTTCTTTCTCTACTATTTAAGTTATTCATACGATAGGCTGAAAAAAAAGAATTAAATAATCAATGGTTCCAAAGTATATGTAAAATAACAATTTTGTAAGAAGATGATTATAAGACCTAGAAAATATTTTGGGTAAGAGAAGTAGAAAAAATTGAGTATGATACTTTTTAAAACGGAAATAAATAAAATAGTATTGATTTGCACAAATCAGTTTCATTAAATATCTTTTTCTCTATATCAGTAACCTCATGCTAAGCAAGTTTCGAGATATCTTAATTAAATTTATCAAAATCATTTATGCAATATCAGTAATAAAAATAAATTTATCATACAGATTAACTTTTATTTAATAAAATTTAGAACGTTTTGAAGTATGATGTTTTCAAAACCTTATGAAATTTTTAATTTAAGGATTCGGAAGAATAACCATTTTTAAATTATTATTTTGTATCCATCAAACTAAATTGTGAAATCTATCAAATTATTTTCTAAAAATTAGTCAAATATATTTCACAATGCTATATTCATTATTTTAAAATTTAAGGAATAAACAATAGTAGAGGTTTAATTTTTATTATTTCAAAATATACATACAGCTTAGGATATTTACTATTGACCTTAAAAAGTACAATGGAGTGTTTTACACTCAAGCTTTCATCACAGATCATACATATATATGAGACTGATATATAAACTGATATACATATACAGACACATGAATATAATATGTGCTTTTAAATATTGTCAGTAAGATTTCATAAAGAAATATCATAAATCATATTAATAAATAAATAGAATAATGATAAGAAATAGAAATGAAATATATTGCAGAATTAGGTTTTCGTTTTTATTTCTTAATGATAAAAAACTTGTTTTTCTACATAAAATTAAAATTCCATGATTTTTTGCACAAGTGCTTGTTATATATTCTTTCAAATCAAAATATTATTTTAAAAAGAATATAAATAAAAGAATTAATGAAGTAAGTAAGCACTCTAAACTCTTTGACTACAAATTTTATGACTAGTTAAATTAAAGTTTTGAAAGATTCCGGACGAGTCTATAATTTTAGTTTTAAATAAAATGCTTGCATATTTTATATTAATTTGTTTATTCCAATCAAAGTTATTTATTTCATAATTATCAGCTTTTATATTAAAAACTGAAGAAGTTAACCTCAAATAAAATATCTAAAATTTGACTAATTTATAAAAATTTTGAACAAAAACTGCATTGCGTATACTAAGTAAAAATGATTTTAATTATAAATTTGTGAACGATATATACGTTGAATAATGAATAAATGGGAAAATATGGACATAAACAAAGCATATTTATTTAGGTGAATCAGTAACACGAGCTGATCACCCAACATAAAAAATAATGCATTGATAAAAATAAGAAAATATTAAAATAACAACCAAATAAATAGAAACAAATACTAAATTCATAAGAATTATTAATGCAAAATATGACACTGATTAAATGAAAACAGACAAAGAAATGAAGAAAGTATATTTTTCATTAGTTGCATATTTAATACCCATATTTATACTTTCTTTAGCATAATTTATAATTTCATTTTAATTAATATTTTATCATTGGTATGATAAATAATTGAGCATCTAATCATGTAGTTACATTTATATTTTTCTAGGTTAAACTAAATAACATAAATATTTTAAAATGCATAACAGTAGATTTTCACTAGACAATATGGAATTGTCACATTATAATCAGTAACATCAGCTCTCACTAAATAAATCATTGTATGAAACACAGTTGTAGAACATTTGATTCCTTAACTCATAAATATAGACGTTTCTGGCACTCGTAGTATTGCCAAATAAATTTGAAAATTTAGTTCATGATTTTTGCAAAAAAATATTAAAAAATGTAATTATAACCATTTATTTCATAATTTATTTTTCAAAATACTTCTATACTGTTATACTTTATGAATAACTTTTAATATATGTATAAAATAAAATACTATCAAATATACTGAATAAAAAAATGAATGATTAACTTTCAATGAGATTAAAGTATAATTTACACAAGCGTCTTCCAAAATTATTTATGGCCATAAATTGTATACTTAAACACATTTATTTCAAATTTCTATGAAAAATGTTCTTTATGTAAGTATATAATTATTTTATTCGTAAAGTTTTAAAATAGCAATTTCCCAAATAATTTAAGATGCCTAATAAACAGAAATAATAATTTTTAAAGTTTAAATTTATTGATTGTATATTATATATATATATATATATATATATATATATATATATATATATATATATATATATATATATATATATATAAACGTGAAATATTTTAAATAATAAAATTTGAAAGAAATAATTCTAAGTATTCCCAACATCATAAAATGAATCAAAGAACTTCGAGAAGTAGTCACCATGGTAACTGAGCAATCGATGTGAGGTTCTCTAAAAAAACGGCTCATTACGAAGACATCTGGACCAATCTCTGTGTCATGCTTCACATATTTAAAATTCCATCCGTCTCAGCATTCCTTTTATTGTTCATTTCAGAAAGAATGATATTTTAAAAGGCACAAATCGACTACCAATTTCTCCTGTTTCAAAGGATTTTTTTCCCTTTTTTTTTTGATTTTCCCTTTTTTTTCAAATTTTATTTGAATAAGAATTGTTTATGCTTTTACAGATAATTTTTACTTTACTGAGCTTATCAAATACTGATGATAATTTGCACTCTTGTCATATAGAGGAGAGTTATATATTTTTAGTTTTCTTGTTATAATAAATGACTGCATGAAGTATGTGATCTATGTTATCGATGCTAATATAGTATAGATCTATCTATCTGCCTATTTATGTATACATAAGTCTATGAATGTTTATTCTAAATTATTTTCCAAAATTTGAAAGAATTATTTTAATAAATGCGTAGAAAAAATTCAGCTCTAAATTTCAAAACTGAATGTACTTTAATTTGTAGTAAAACATTTCTAAGCATTTTCATATAATTTTAACAAAATTCATACCTTAATAACATATTTGTATATTCAGACTTTACGAAAACTTCAGTCTGATACTATAATAACTTGGTTTGTGTGTGTATTCAAATATATTTATTTCAAATTCCATTATCACTGAAATACTCTTTCATAAATAATACATCAAACATTGCATATAAATAACATCCAGTTCTTACAATAAAATGAATTCATTGCAATAATTTAACAAAAACCCTTCATTATGAATATATATATTTTAGGTTATTCAAATTAGCAAAACTTATTTTAACAAATGAAAATATTATCTATAATATGTAAAAAGGAAGAATCGTTAGGTTTCTAATTTTTTAATACTTGCATAAAATATTTTTTACAGTTAAATGGAAAGAAATAAAACACATTTAGAAAGCTTTCATTAAAATAAACACGAATGATTTGAAATTTTAAACACATTTAAATGGAAATATGTATTGCAATAAATTAGAAAGCTAATTAAATATTTAAATAAAGCCAAATACACATAAAAGCTTAAAAATATTTCGGAACAAATAGCATATTTATTATTTTAAAAATTCTTTCTATTTCTGTTAAAAATAATAAAATGAATTCTTAATTCAAATTCATCAAAAACAAATACACATTTCCTTATGATGGGGAATAAAATAGAATCCATTTTCTTATGATATACAGCTGAAAAATTATGTTAAAACAATAAAAAGAGGAATTGTTTTTAAATATAATAGAATAAGATTTGGAATTATCATTTTTTTTTCTATAAATTCTGGGGTATTTGCATATGGATTTTGCTTTATATATAAGATATTATATTATAAGCATTTTTATTTTAGTTTTCATATGGGTTTCAGAATTAAAGTTCTAAGAAACACTAAATAAAATACATTCAATTATTGAAACAGTTACAGGAATTTTAAATATGTTATGAACAACTGATGGAAAAGTTCTACTAAATAAATAATTATTATAAATTTTACACAATAAAAGCGAGTGTTGATCACATTGGTCATCCCCATTTAATGAATTTGAGGAAGTAACAACAAGACGGTGGATGAAGCTACCGTGTTACTTCTTCATTCCAAAATATGTTCATTTTCAGTTTTTATTAAATTTGTAAGTTAATTTCTTTTCTACTTTTTTTTCTTAACTTTTCAATAATTATATGCAAAAAATATCAAATTTTAAGTATTTTACTGTGCATCTTAAATTTTAAGAAATTTGAATTATGTAGTAAATTAGTAAGTAAATTAAAATTATATATATATATATATACACAATCTGTTCTGTTTGACTGAGAAACATTCGTATTGTTGGAATGTAGTGAATACGAATCTGGTCCTAAGAAAGATCTATCGTGTTCAGGAAAGGTCACTGAGGCAAATCAAATATTTCTTGGTTGTTGTTGATTCTTCATGTAAAAATATACTTTTTGGGCACCAGGAAAATTCTGACAATGTTCTAATTATTTACTGCATCTATATTACGAAGACCGATTTTTTGAGTGTCACGACATTCTTTGGTTGCCTTGCTATATAAAGACATCAAGTCAGCATTAAACATTATAGTAAAGTATAATGCGTTTGTGTTTGAGTCACATATTCTATAAAATAGTTAATAATTTTTGGATGGTTATATTTTTATTTATAAATTTTATGCATTATTGTTCACGTTACACTTGTCTTTTTTTAAGACAACTAACAAGAACAAGAAATTCGGAGTTTATACAAATTTTGTAAATCCCTTTACATTATGCATTACTTTATTGTTTAACATAAGAAAATATTTATTAAATTTATATAGTATGGTGTCAAAACTTTATTCCTATTGGTAATGTTCTTTGAAAAAAGTCATTTATAAATTAACTCATCGTGAAACAAGCATTTTAATTAATAACAACGAAATCTTAAAATTCAATTTATTAGATTAAATCATTTTCTAATCTTTTTATTTTTCTATATTTTTTAAAATTCTTCTTTTATGAGAAAATGGCGAGCTTAATTAAGTTAAATGACTCCAAGTAGCAAGGCGCATTAGCGCAAACTGTCTCTTAAGCCAAACTTTTTTACAAACTGTTTATATTACCTGACGTCTTTTGGAGTTAAACGTTCTTTCCAATTAATTTCTTCCTCATAAGAGAAAGTGCTAATTTTTTTACTGCTTATAAATCGATGAAGTCACCTAGAAAAAACTCACACGTGCATTTTTGTTCATGTTGTGAAAGAATCTGAAAGGTGTACATATTTCTGGTGAAAAAAGTTTGTGTCAAAAATGAAATCAATTATGGAAATTTGGCTAACCAACTTTGTTTCCAATGGATGAATTTTGAATAAAAATAAATCTCTAATTTACCATAATAGAAGCACAGAAGAAAATTTTAATATTTGTGTCATTTCGCGTAGCTGTATATATAATTTAAAACTAGATTTTTTTATGAAAAAAATTTTGTGTGTGTTAGGCTTCTTAAAACATATTCTTTAACTTGTGTCGAAAGAATTTTTAATTTCATATTTGAAATAAATACTTGTTTTTGTTTAAATAGTTTCTTAACTATCAAATATAGTTTCGATTAAAAAAATTTCATAATTATTAATAAAATCCATATTATTTTATAATAAAAAATAATGTTTAATTTTAAAATCATATATATTAATTTTAGAATTTGTTAAAAACATGCTATGTAATTCTTATGTCATACAGAAATTATATTTTTCTGTATATAATTGTTACTGTTTAGTGAATTTATGATAATTAAAAAAATAAAACCTTTATTTGTTCGAATAAATTAAAAGTATCTCCATTCAAAATATCAGAAGCTTTCATTACAGTTTCTTACTTGTTTGTTATTTTTGTCACGAGTGCACCCTTTAACTAAAAAACGTACGCGTGCCTTTTACTTAACTCCATATATAAATTCTTGTATGTTTTATTTTTAGTACTTCTCAAATTATTTCAGAGGAATATTGATTTCTTAGTTAAAAAACTTTTTTTTCAAGCTGCAATATTGTAAACTGTTTGAAAACCCTGAAAACTACAATATTTTTTTGGTATAAACTTTTGTCTTAATAGAAAAATATAGGAGCTTAGAATTTGTTTAATATTCTTCCTGATTGCTAAAAGTTTAAACTCTAGTTGTTGAAAAAAATTTATATTGTCTTTCTAACGATTGCTGAAGTATTTTAAACTTATGGCAACTGTAAAAGTTTTTAAATATGTTACTGCAACATAACTTATTTAAATAAAATATAAATAACTTATCTATAATACTTCTAAATAAATCATTTATAAATTAATTTCTAATTGAATGAATTTCATTTTATTTACCGTTATGCGTAATTGTTGTTACTATTATTATTAATTTAATTTTTACACTTGTTTTTTTATTGATTTTTTCTCTTGATTTTTTTTACTTGTGAATTTCAATTTTTAAACTCTTTATCCTTAAATCCTAAATGTATATACCGATGAAATAAATTTATACTATTACATTGTTTGAGAAATATTTATGCTCAAGCAATGTGATAGTTGACAACTGCTATAAGTAATAGTTCGTTTTCATAATCTGTTATGTATTTTACTTTTAATTCAATGTACTTATAAAAATGTAAAAGAATATAAATTACTATGAAATTAATTTCATTTGATTCATAAACGTATACGAAAAAGTATTAATATTTAAATTCACTAAAGCTTTAAAGGAAATACTTTCTGTATAATGAAATAGCTAAAAGAACTACCATATTTCATTGTAAAACAATAAGATTTATTGCTTGTCATTTTGCCTCGACACTCTTTTCTCTTTTGAACTTTATTTATTCAGACATATTTTAAGCTGAAAATGTAAACTCTAATAATTCTGTTAGAAAGTCATCTATTCTGATGAAAAAGTATGTTGCTAGCCGAATGTCCTTCTATAGCAAATAGAAATCCAGAATTCAGACTTCTTAAGAAAAACGTGACAAACCGCTAAGGCAGAAGAAATGAAACGAATATAAGAAAATGAATAACAGAAAGAGTAATAAAAACTAAATAACGCAGTTATCGCTAATATTCAACGAAAGAAAGCACCTCGCTGATAATTAGCTGCGCCGCCAGCCTTTGAAGGACCCAACTAAGATTCTCCCTTTTAAAAGAAAAAAGCTCTAATTAGGCATAGCCAAACTTCAATAAGCTCCTAATCTTCTCTCTAAGTCTCTAGAGACCTATGCCATGCTAATTATTTATTGCTTAAATTGCAAAGGGCTTCTTTTGTTAGCTGCTCTCGGTAGCAGACCCTAGTTATTATTATTCGGTACTCAAAAATTTTGTGGAACATCTGGGGAAAAGGTTTTCGTGCTTTACTTCTCACATCATTAAATAAACTTTTTTCTATTTAATTATTTTGCCATCCTTATTTCTCCTCCCCTCGACATCTTTTAAAAAGGAAAAACCGTAAATTGTAAAAAAAAAATGACATCTTGTTTCTACCAGTCCTTATTTTTCAGATTTTATGCGCATTTTATTTTTATTCTGATTTCTCTCTTTCTATGTCCCTATTATCATTTAAAATCAACTTATAAAATAGAATCTATTATGCGTATTTCAAAGGGACCTGTCAGTATACACCGAAGGAATGGTAGCGAGGAAATATTATTTGTGATTCTTTTTTTTTAGTTTGTTCTTTTGAAATGAATTTTTCCTTCATAATCTGGGAACGACATATATGTCAAATTTATGCATTATTCAACTAAACTGAGCAACGGAATTTTTTTTTATTTTCCTAAACTGCTTTGCAATTCATTTCTTTATTTCTTGAATGTCATTTTTCGTTTTATGAAAACAACTGATTAAATTTGTACCAAAAATGATGCAAATCATTAAACACATTCCCCTTATTTTTTTTACAATGTTTTCTTATAGAAGGTATTTGTATGGAAGCATTTTAGTTTTGTATGGAATGTATTCCTAACAATTCGTATAATTATTTATCATAATTTAAAAATGTGTTTTAGGCTTAGATGTTTTATCTCTTTTACATAAATAAGGTATTTTAAATAGAGAATTTTGAAATTTTTACAATTATATGTTATTAAAAATTAATATTTTTAAGAACAATAATTTCTTGGCTAATATTTATAAATCAACATATCATAGTAATATAAAAGGGTTCTTCTTAAATAGTTTTATCAAAATTAATATTTTATTAAACATATAAATTAGAATCATTAATAATTAATTCCATTTATTATACCATATTTTTGTAATCAAGTATTTTATATTTAATTTACTAAATAATAAAGTTTTATTAATATCCTCAGCAAAAGTGTACTTTTAATTGTCATATTATTAATAACTGTCATTTGAAATAAAGAATAATAGTAAAAAAGCAGTTTTTAAATCCTTAGTTTAAAATTTCGAAATTTTATTAATTTAACGTGACAAAAAAATCTTAGTTCTGGTATGAGAAAGGTTTTAAATTAAATTAGCCTACATTATTTAAATCATTAATTTATATTAGTTTAGTAAAAAACTTTAAAAATTATAATTTGATGGGAAAAAATTAATATTTTAGATTAAATATGACTAAAAAATTTAGTTTTTAGAATAAATAAGTCATATTCTAAAAAATTTAGCTTTTACATTAATATTAATTTTCTGGAACAAATCACCTTATTATTTATTGGAGTATAATAAAATATATAGCTTTCTCTTGTTTTTATATAAACCCATATCAAACAACTTATATGCTACTAAAAGAATATATTGAGCAAAGCAATTCACATAACTCAGGACATCAAAAATTAGATTTATATTTTAAAATAAATTTATTTCATTAGCAACAAGCAGATGCAAGAGTCATACTTTATTTTACTTTCAAAGGCTGCATATTATAAACTATTTTTTTAAAAAATAAGTTAAATTGCTCAAAATAAGTAATTATTCTGAAACTGTTAAATAAAGTGACATTTTGATATTGCTTATTTCTAGCGATGAATAATCTACTATTTTGATTTTTATTAAAATCAGTATGTAATTAACATCAGAAAATTATAATGCCAATGAACACAGTAAAAAAATGAAGAGCCAAATAAATAGTATAGTATGGGACTTTTATATCCAAAAATACTTGTAAAATTAGTAAAATATTCATTCATTAAACCATACTAATTTTAGCTAATTTTATCTGATATTTTATATATAATCTTTACAAAATATTTAAACAGTAAACTTATTATTAAAAATATTGGTGTTAAAATCTATGTTTACTTATTGAAAAAAGTTTGGTAACTAGAAAAATGTGCATTTTTAATATAAATTACTTAAAATTAATTACATGTATACTAAAGCTGTAAACAATATCGAATATATTGAAACTTCTCAAAGGATAAAGTAAATTTTCTACAAAATTTTTAAATTTCATTTTATTTATTGAACAATTTTCCAGGAATTTGTTAAAAATAATATCTGAAAATAATTCGAAAATAATTAAAATGTTATTAATTCCAATAGAGAATTTCTTTCTAATTTAACAAATCTGGTTAAATAAACTTATTTATGACTTGTAGAAAAAAATAATAACGGCTAGACAAAATGTCTAAACGCTATATAAAAGAATAGACTAGTTTTCAATATTTCCTCATGACACATTAATCCATATGTCTATTTCTTTATTAATTGCTTCATTATGACATTAAAAAATACATTGTTTCTGTTTCTTTCAGTATTGTATCAGAACTTTGAAGCTCGAGTTTATGATGAGTTTGTCATCAGGGGAAACATCGGAGTTTTGAGATGTAATTTACCAAGTCACGTAAGGGATTACGTTAAAGTTGCATCGTGGAAACGAGATGATGGGCTAGTAATCTTACAACAAAGGAGTAATGGTACATACTTAAGTTCAAGTAAAACTTTTTAATATCTAGGTCTTTATTTCATAAATAACCATTAAAAACTATTTATTTTTAATCTTACAAAATATTTTTTATAAATTTTCAGAATAAAAGTATCTCCAGAAAGAATCATTTTACTAAAAGCTTATAACATACTGTTTTTTTATACACAAAATGATTTATTGATAAACGTAAAATGAAACGAATTCAATAATAGTAAACAAAAACATTGATTTAAATTAATATATCAATAATAGTATTTTATTATTTTAAAAATAGACTATAAAACCTTTTATAATATGATCACATAATAAAAAGTGCAAATGTTTAAAACTTAACATTAGAGTCTTAGAATTATATAAATTATGAATTTATGTTGATTAAGTGGAATAAACTATGAATTTATGTTGATTTATGTTGATTAACAAAGTTTAAGCAAAAATTTCGATAGGGTGGATAGTTTTCATGTTTCGATTATTTGTTATTCTAAAAATTTTCTCTAAATGAGTAGGGTATAGGTAAAAAAATTATAATTTTATGTATTACTATGTGGATATGTTTATTATTTAAAGTAAAAGGCGAACAATAAAATAATTTTCAAATAAATACAAAAATTTTAAAAATATCTTCAAAAATTACTTAATAGTTTTTGATAAATGTAGTTTGTTTTATGTATTTAAAAATTTATCAAACATTTTAAATTAAAATTATTTTATATAAAACGAAATAAAATACATTAAAGATTCAATTTTAGCCTCTGAATATATTATAATTCAATTATTTTAATAAAATAATGAACTATTCCCTAATCAGAAATATATAAAAGTCATATAACAGAAGTTAAATGACTGCAGGGGCAAATTTCGCAATTTTTTAAATATTTTTTCAAATATATTGCAATAAATAATAATTTCAATAAATTTGAATGGTTAAATGAGAATTGTTTAAAATGTAATTTTCGTATATTTTGCAAAATCTATCTTTAACTTATATATGTAAACTCTTTTAATAAAATAAACGTCATTTTAAAGTGAAATATTTTTTATTTATTTCTGGTTGTGCTTGCCTTGTTGGTTAGCGCTTCGTTTTCGTTACTTGAAGGTACTTGGGGTTGAGTGGTTCACTAATGGTGATAGGGGCACGTAAAATATGTTGTGGTCAGAAAGTCCTTAATTTTCCCATTCCATATTAATATCTCTGGGAGCAAGGCCATAGGATTTCTTTGGCTTCCTATCACTAAATTAGAAGACCCAGACTGGGTGCTGTCATCTATGAGCCAAAGTAATACTTCCACCCTCGTTGGGGTTGATCTGTTCATAAATGGAAGACTTCATTCGCCCAGCCCCTGACGGGTGGGCTTGGCTTCATCAAGTGTCATAAGTAACAACAATAGTATTTCTATAATTTGTTTATTTATCTATTTTTCAAACATAAATAACCTGTAAAATTATTTTTCTCAAACTAATTGAAATTTCCCCCTTATATTTTGACATTTAAGTAATATAGAAATGCGTAACTAAATACATAATTGCTCATTTCTTAAAACTAAACTGAACTTGGAAATTTTGCGTTTTGAAATAATTGTCTGTTAATTAATGTTCCTTTGTTAATGAACTAGATAACACTGTTCAACAAATTATTTCCTTCATTATACAATTAACAATATTAAGAAAAAAATATTTTTTCCAAAATAAGTTATTAAAAGATACGTAATAGTTAATACATGCTACAATAAATTAATAATGTATTATTTATAACATAATATAATATTATATTTGTATATATATTTAGTACAACTTACTTTTCCAACTAGGGTAAATTTTGTAATTTATGTATGTTTCATAACCAAACTTTGTAATTATAAATAGGGATGAACTTTGTTTGTTTAAGAACCTGCAGGAGATTTCCTTGTAAATCACTTTCACATTATTGAATAATAATTCTACTCTATTTGCTATTATGTTATCACATTTAGTAAATTATGAAAAACTTTATGTTATTTCGAAATTTATGGTTTTAAGAAAAATTTAGTTAGGAAACATTTTTCTTATTATTGTAGAAAATTGTCATTCATTCATCTTAAATAATAAAGAAAACATTATAATTATGAATCCAAAATAAAATTATTTCTAATTATTGTATTTTAAGTGTTTTAAAACTCTTTTATATAACGCTTTGGAATACATGTTTCTACACGTAATCTTTCATCTTCTATACGAGTAATATCTGTGACCCCATTTTAATACATTTAATGATATCTTAATCCAAGTAATATTTTAAACCCTTACCTTTAATCTCACCAGGGAGTATAAATTTTCCTTCCCTTTTTTGATGGAGCTGCTTTCGCATAAATTGGCAAAACAAAACCATGCATAATTTTTATTTTTATAAAGAAGTAAAAAAATGAGACAAATAAACAATAAAAATAATTACAAATATGTTAATACTTATAGCTATATTAATCATTTTTGCAAAAAATTGTAGGGTATCATAAGCATTTCGGTGTAGTGGTTTTATTAAAATACGTGTTTATATAAAATAACTTCAATCACGTTTTACCTTTTTTCACATTTTCATCACATGCTAATTTCAAAGAAAATATGTTAAAATCGCACATTTTTATCAGATGGAAAGAATAAGTTCAATTCACTTCAAGCATGTTGATGTTATAATTAATTGTAAATATATTTCAATTTTTAAGAAGCAAAAGATTTGACTTTAAATAATTTATATTTATTCATGCTTTTTTCCTCATTAGCTACAAAACCAATTTATGCACGAATGAAATTTTCGTCAAAAAGTCCCACATATCATGTGATAACATTCAAATTTAATCACCACTAGTTAGAATAAATATTTTGCATTAGAGCGAGAGAGTATGTTTTTGAAACAGATTAATGAGTCAATTATGTAAATAATATTGTTTTTTAAAATAATATATTTCGATTATTTTAATAACTACATATATTCTATATTTTTTAAAACTTATTTTCAAAATTTTGAGAATATTACGAAGAAAAATTTAATTTCTACCCATCAAAATCTTGGATTTTCTTCTAAAATTTTCTTTAATTCTATATATTAAGAAAATATATTTCTTTTATATTCATTTTTAAATATTATTCAGTTTAATTTTTTATACTCATTTTTATAATTAACTTATGTTTATATGTACATTAAAAATAATAACATATTTTTTGTAACATATTTTTCCACTTATTTATGTAGAAAACGATAGATATGTCGTCTATCCAACTGGAGAGCTTCATATAAGATATGTTGAATACACCGACAGTCACTTTCTTTATAAATGTCTAGTTCGTAACACCTTGACAAGACAAACAAAAGAAAGTGCTACAGGAGGAAGATTGATAATAACAGGTTTGAGATATTTTTGTCATTTTTGAACTTTATATAAATAATACAATGACTAATTTTTTGGAAACTGTTAATGGATCTAGATTAATGTTAATGATCTAATAAAAACTTTGATATGTTTATATATTTTTAACTATTTACAGCTACGCATAAAATAAAACTTTAAAATTCTTGAATATTTGTGCAAAACAGCAAATTTTGATAACTTTCTTAATTCAATTAATATAATTTTTGGTGGTAAAATAACATTCAGTGCAATTGATGGAATTATATTCATCATATTGTAATTAATAAATATCATAATTTACAAAGCACTATTAATCTACGTCTTACTAACTATTCTAACAAATTTAATTATATTTTATGCGTTTTAATTTTTAAAATTTTTCCAATTAATGGCATAGAGGTATACAACTCAAATTAACTATTTCCATATATGATCATTCATTTTTAATAAGAATAAAATAAAATTACTCAAAAACATGAAACTAATAATTGAAATGAAGAATCTGTACTTAATTATAATAAATTTATTAATTTTCTAATTAACCACATTCTATATTTCTCCTTCAATACATTCAATCATAAAAGAAATTCATAATTTCAATTATGAATTTTTTCTGTTAAGGTTGTCCACAAATGTAAGTCTTTTTAGTCATTTATAATTTATAGGTCATTTATAATGTATCCATATCTTGAAGTTATATGTGCAATCAACGAATGTATGTAAACAAAAATAAACATCTATTCAGTTAAATAAAGTTTCTTATGTAATAAAGTTTCAATTGCAAATAAAGTTTCTATGAGTAAGTAGTAAAATTACGCAATGATATTTTTGTGAGAAACAACGTAAAATAACATTTTAAATATTAAGAATTTATATTGATTTTATACTGAAACAAATTCAAAACCTTTGTGTTGAAAATGCTGTTGAAAGAAATAAATATTTAAATTTCATTAACAAAATAACATCTCTTAGGAATAAAATTTTACATCTATATTTATAATTCACACACAAAATTTTAAATTTAGTGCATTGATTCTACATAAAACTGATTTTACTTTTTAACTATGTAATTTTAAAGTTATCAACGTGCGTAAGTATATTGAGGGGTTTTGTAACAAAAGATACAGGAACAACAGAAATAGAATGGATAATATCAAAACAAAATTTTAGTTATCATTTGTAAGTACATTATTAAGATATTATAGATATGTAAATATAAATTCATAAAAAAAAAGCAATACATGTATACATCCTAATATTTAGTTAGATTTCAATAACAAATATTTTTTCCAAACATTTCTTCCTAATAATTTCTTAATATTAAATAACTATGTAATTTGTAAAGATTTGATACTTGTATTCAAAATAATATTATTTATTTGGCTGAAAGCAGGCTTTATTCAGTATCAGTACATTCTATATTTAAAATAACTTTTATCATTTAAAATACATATGTTGAGTAATAGCTATTGAAAGACTGTGTTTAATTATTTTTTATGCGAATAATTATATTTTAGATTTTAGTTAGATTAAACTTATGTATAATTTTTTTAAACTAAAACTTTAAAACTTTGCAATCTTAGTTCGCAATATTTAGAAACGATATAATTATAAAATAGTGGTAAGCATTCGTCTATAAGATTTTTATCCATATCTAGAGTACAGGCGCATATTACAATTTAGAGGTTCTGAAGATGCAGACAGGGTTACAGAGAGTGCAGGCAAACTGATAAATATATAAAACAAATTCAAGCAAAAAAAAGATGAAATATTTTTTTTTCTTTTTGTATGAAGTCAAAGTATATTTATTAAAAAGCAGTAAATTCAACTTTCAGATATAGTATATTACACCAACTTTAAATTATTTGACTAGAAACGCTTAAAAAACATTTATGTAAATATATATTCGATGCAAAATTCCCCAGTCTTCGCCCTTTTTTGCAGTTGTAATATTCCCACTTAATATGTTACCAATCCTAAACCTATGAATGTCACAGTTATTACTTATTTTGAAATCAGGATTATAAGGGAGTTGTGGCATGATTTTAATGTTGCATTTCCTAAG
>JAPDSC010134346.1:132684-148432 GCA_026290005.1 Latrodectus geometricus
ACATTTTTAATATCCGTTCATTTATTTTAATGCATTAGCCATTTATTTAATTAAAATTATATAATTTTCATTTGCTTATGAAAAATTTATAAGGAAAAATTAAATTTCAATTTTTGAAAATACTACTGAAGAAAACTACAATATTTCTAAAGATATATGCGTATTTCATAAACCAATTTAAAAAAAAAATAAAGTACTAATTTATTGCGAAAATATTATATTTAAATTAGAAAAAAATATATAAACTTAACTATCTATTTCCAAATAAAAATGTGGGCACTGTCTTATTTATTGAAACAATAGTGTTATAGATTTACTGAAATAATAAACATTTCTAGCAAATTTTTGAAAAATTTATGGATTTTTAATACATTCCCCATTACGAGTTGGAGATTTTACAAAATAACCGTAATGTGATAAATTTTCAATAATTTATAATTTTTATAGAGTTTAGTGGTGGTTATTGGTAATCACCATTATTACTCTAACCGTAAAAAAAGATCATTAAATTTATTGTTTTAGTTAGAATATAACAGAACAACTGTTTGAACAGAAATAAACTTAGATAGTTTTATAATGACATAAGAAAAAATCATTTGTTTATAAAATAAAAAATAACATTATTCTCTTAATATTTTTTTATAATTTTTTTGTAGCAATACCTCAAAATATTATGTCTTAGCTCCTACAAACTACTGAAGCGGAATTTTTTTTTTTTTTTTTTTTAATTTTCATTACGATTTTAGTTGAAGAACTTAAATAAAACAATGTATTATTTTGAAATCAGTAAAAATATTACACATACAACAAAATATTTTAAGTTTATCACTTACGAGAGGAGAATGACTCGAAAAATTATTTATAGAAGTAAGGATATCTAAGTATTGATTTTAAATCCCTCTTGCAACCAATAAATGATTTTCCAAAACGTTTGTCAGTTTGTAAAGAAAGAAATGAATATACAATACTTTTTCCAAAACATAACATTTACTTCAGGAAACGTGAAGAATGCATTTGTATATCTAGTAAAACAGCAGAATACATATACCATAGCGGGGTGAAAAATGTAAATAACAAAACGCCCATCTCTGCTTCGCTGGTTGGTTTTCTCCTTACTTTTCTCAATGACGGAGATTATGAGAGTCATCACAATTTCGCGAAGCCTCGTAATGTCTTTCATAACTTAAAAGAAATAATTTAAGGGAAGATTTCTTTAAAATTTTCAACGGCTTAAAATTTTATGAAATTTATCATTGTCAAGAAATAAAAAAAAAGTATTCTGAATACACGAAATTAGTTTTTAAATTCGTATTTATAAATGAAAAATTAAAACAAAGAATCTTATTTCCATAAAACTAAGAAAAATTGTTAAAATTTTATTCATTGATGCAGTTTTTTTTTAATCAGAAATAAGAACATTCTTAGAAAATACATTTATTTTTTATTTGTCTAGCAAGAATTTTACAATTTTTAGTCCCATAGCTGATGAACGCTTGAAACGTCATCGTGCGCTGCTCACCAAACAAAATGTAACATCAAGGAAGGCTAGAAGTACCATCAAAATTTAATTTGGAGATAATATTCATACAAAGATCAGACCACTGAAATTATAGCCTTTTAAATAATCTGAATGATGGAAACTTCAGTGGTTAAGTTTACGGTCACTGTTGGATATAACTAAAACCACACAACTTGACATAGAAACAAGATAATATCAACTGCAATCTTTGGGTAAAGCAATTCATGTGACTTCCACATATTGTATAAAGAATTTCATATAGCTATGAGTGTTGCATTCCGGGTCAGTTGTGCAAGTTTGGACCACGCATTTTAATTGTCGTTAGATTGAGAGTAGAATTACACTATGGAAGCAATCAATCTAATAAGTTAAGAAAAACAGTTGAACACGTGCGTTCAACATGTGTCTACTCATTATTCTGTAGAAACATGACTTATGCTAAAAGTCAATGTATGTGAACACTACGGGCTACAAAATCTCAGAAAAGTTGGTAATTGACAACAATCAAAATCTCTTGTAACACATAATTTCAGAGATGTAGTACTCTCTATTCAGTGTATTAGCAAGACGTACAAGAAAAATTAGAGAAAGAAATACAATACCATTCGAAACCTTGATAATAGAAGTAGGGGTAGAAAGATGATACATGACATGAGAGTTCAACAGTCAAGATCTCAAGATGCCTCGAGATTTTAATGGTGTTGCAGTTATAACAGATTTCAGTAAAGAAAATGTCAGTCCATCCCGTTATCCATGTTCTTCGTTAATCATACAGTTGACTGCTCAAACACATATAGTTTTTATTCAAGGGAAACTTAGCAATGGAAGCCTTGAAAACATTCCATTAAGATAGAAAAGTTGTCAAATGGCACTGGAGATTATCGAATGATGCGTAACAAACTGAATTTGTTGCGATAGGGCTGAGAGATCGATGATTGCGATGCATACAATATGCCTGTCATTATGTGGAATATTACATAAGTGCTGTAGGCCTTTTGATGCAATATTCCTTTTTTAAATCAAATATTACATATTCGCATCACAGTTTCTTGGTTTCACCCAACACGATCATAGATTTTTCTAAAGGATAATCTGAAAACCTTATAGATTACAATTATTGTTCAAACTCAGAAACTTTCACGGTAAGCAATCACTGTCATCTACGTAGTACAATTAATTATCTCATGCAAAAAATGCTCAAATTTGTAATTGCTATACACCAAATCGGCAATATTTTACCTTTTATAGCGCTTTCAGATGGCGCAACGTTTAATTGGATTTGTGTAGATTGCATATATAACGATGATTTACATATTTTATCACAGCAAACGCGTAAGGCAAATTTCTCGTGACGTTTATGATTCGTCCAGGATGTTACAGTTTTTTCGTAACTAGATATTGAGACATTTTGTCGGACTAAAGTTATTGTAATGCTTTTTAAATATTCATTCTTACCATTATCTTTCGAAAAATATTTATAACAGATATTGGACTTCACAGATGTATCTTTAAGAGAGAAATTAAGAAATATCTTAAGCGTATTTTAGTTTTCTTTATTTTTTTTTATTTGCATACAACGGTATATGAGCATGTAGGAAAACAATATTCTTCTCCAATTGCCCTAACATTATGGGAATGATCAACCGGAAACTGAGAAGAAAGAATTTTTGTGTGATTATTAGACATTAGAGGTCACGCTATAAAAGGTCTTGACATTAAAAAATGTAAAAACTAACAATAAAATTGCCAGACAACAAATTGTTTTACACACAGGTATGTATACAGAAAATATAAGGATAATATTCATTTTTTTATCAATCACTGCTGGATTTAAGTTAATAACCATTTCCACAAAAATATATTACCCTAGTTCTGCGCCATGGTTGGTTCTTTATTTAAAAATAATATAAAATCGATGTGCTTGTCATTTGATATAATTGAATATCAAATATTATCTAAAAATTTTTACGAAAGTAAGAAACATGATAAAAACTCTTTCACGGTACTTTTAAGGGAACAATTAACAAAGAATCCTCAATAAGAAAGCATACTTCCATTAAATTAAAATTTTAATAGAAGAAAAATTGTTATAAAACCCATCACCTTTGGTAAGATGTCATTCTTTATTTAATTGCTACATATTGTCTTCGAAACCAAAATACATAATTGCCTACCTGAATCAATTAACATTTTCCTTATCATTTAGTTTCTAGTATTAGATTCTGAATTTTAAGAAAAAAATGTTCATATGAATCGCACTATGAAATGTAATACTTAAATGCTTATTTAGTATGCAATAACAAAACATTTTACATAAAAATTCATCTTTAGAAATTTGGACTTAAAAATTTGTATTTTATATTTTATTTATTAATTAAAAAGATGCTTCTCGGAATTTCTACATATACAAATACTTTTTATTCTTACCTTTTTTATATTTTATATTTATTTATGTTAATTTGAATGATTATATTATGATGCTTCTACGGTTCCTTCATAAAAATTATCCACAAACTAAAAGAACTCAGAAAATAAAATATATTCTGGAATAATTTCAAAACATAACTATTTTGAAATTCGTTCTACCATTTTTACGGTTTTGCGAAAAAATGCAGGTTGAAATAATTTTAACTGATACAGACACCCTAAAATATTTAAAATAGCTATCAAATTTATATATATATCAAAGGTGGCAATGTTTCATATCAAGATAATTGTTCCAACATAGTACGATAATATTATCCAACGTATTAGAGAAGGGCACTATAAGTCAACAACTCGTTGGTTTGAAATGCTACGTTTATCTATCACTTTGATGTGATTATCAATAAATGAATTTAAGCATGTTGTTTTAGTCATAGACTGTTGAATTTATTCATGATATTTTATTCCTTATTTGTATTGGAAGGAACATGGTTTCTATTTCAATAAATTATTGCTTTCGATTTCAAGTGAAACTATAAACATTTATACAAAAACTACCTTTTAAACTCCTATTTATTAATGCAGTGTAAAACATTTTCACTATTTTCAATGACAATTCATGAAAAGCAATTTTTATATGCATGATTATGGTAAAATATTAACTTTAAAAATTTGTACTTTTTTATTATTTAATGTTATTTTCAATAGGAAACTATGTATTTTCGTAGAATAAATTTAAAAACTGATGATTAGTTTATTCTTTTAAAATATATGGTATACAAAAAAACACTAAGTTTTCGAATGCATAGTTTAATATTCACACTTCTTATACAATATGGAAATTATATGCATTTCACAAATTTAACATGGATTAAATGGGAGAAGTTGCTTAAAACATTTTCTGCTTTCATTTTAAGTAACTAACAGAATCATATAACTTCTTTCATTAAAAAAGTATCAATTTTTTATGTCATGCATCTTTTTAAATTCAAAATTGCTTATTGGTGTGAATATGTAAAAAAATAATTAATAAATTAAAGCGAACATTTTATGCTTAAGTACATATTAATCTATGTTTATGTAAATTTTGGCAAATAAATTAAATTCTAAAGTATTCAGAGTCCATTTATCCAAAAATAAAAGCTCAGTAATTTGCAAAGCATTATTTAAAAACATTTTTATTTCTTATGATAATGATTTCTAATTCATAAAATTAGTTGTACTGTTTATACAGAAAAGCTTTTGCACATATTTGTTAAATGTTTACTATTATTAAAAATTGTAAAAAAATGTAAAATTATAAAAATCAAAATTATTTCTAGCAACTCATAGAATTTGTTTTATTTGTTTTCTTGTTTTCTGTCTTGCCATGATTTTTCACAATATTTTTCCTACTTAACAATAAGCTGCTTAATGAGAATATTTTCTATCTTATAAAGGATTAACAACAATAAATTTAGCTATACTGTGCTTAACAACATCTTTAGCACAGTATAGCTAAATTAATATTATTGTAGGATATATTACGCAATCTATTAAAAAAACAACCAAATTATAACCAAAATTCTTTAAAAAGAATCAACATTGAATGTTTTGATAAGGAAAGTTTCAAAATTACAAATTGACTCAAATTGGCTTTATGTAATATAAAATCTCTTATTTACAATGATGTGTAGAATTAGTGGACAACATAATGATAGTTAACAAATGTTGCAATTTTTTCTTTAAAATGTTTTGGACATAAAATTTGAAAATTGTAATGTATTGTTCTAGTTCTAATTTCTTTTAGATTTGATTATTTAATAGAATATCCTAATTAGGTAGAAAATTCTGTGATCATTTAAGTCGTTATCAAACCAATGAAAATTTTCGATAAAAAATTTCCTGAATTTTTCTAAAGCCTTTCTTTTTTCCAAAAAATAATTTTAAAAAAAACTCTAATAATTCCTTTGAATTTTTAATGCTCAATTTTTTTTATATTTTTATTTGATCACAATAATATATATTAATACCATTCAATTTGTGACAAAGGAATCATTTATTAAAGATGAACTTTAAAGTCTTGTTATCCCAGTGAAGTTTCTTTCATTTAGAAGTTATACTTTTCCATACAAGTTTTATAGATTTTATCAACAAAAATATTTTATTACAAATTAAATGGGAGAATTAAAACAAAAACTGTATTTTAGCTCAATCTTAAACACTTTTATGTATCTCAACTGAGAAGTATTTTCCACTCAATGTGTGTACAATTTTCACTTGTACTGCCACTATATTAAAGCTACAAAATGATCCCTGAATTTTTAACAAAAGGACCATTCGGTAAAAAAAAGTAAACTTCTACTAATACAAAAAAAAAAGATAATGCTTAAGGTTTTGTCATTAAAGTAAGTTTTTCTTCACTTAGAAATTAAACTTTTCCCAATAATCTTTGTCAATTTTATAAGCGAAAATATGTTTAAAAGACTAAATAAGAAAATGTAAAAAAAATCAGTATTTTAGATCATTCTTAATCATGTTTATGTATCCTTACAGAGAATTATATTGCACTCGATGTACATACATATTTTCAGTTAATCTGCCCTTTAATAATTTATGATAAAATAAAAAAATTATGAGTTAAAATTAAGGATTTTAGATAACAAAAATTATTTAGTTTTAAATTTTAAAAATATTAAATAATTATTATAATTACTAATAGTGAAACATTACCTTAAAATCTAAAATCTATTTTTGGAATCAAGACTGGTGATGAAAATAATACTAAAGTATCATTTTTATTAAGTAATAAAATATATTAGAAAGAAAAATTAACCCATAACAATTTATGACAGTAATAATGGTTAATTTCATAAATAATTGATGCTTAACTTATAAAACGTTATTAATTATCTTCTACATTTAGTTCATTTAACTTTATTATCTAAAAGAAAAACGATAGTTTGAATTGTTATATTTTTTAAATATGAGCGAAGAAAATGCTTAGTTAATAATAAAATTAAAAAGTAAATAAGAATTCTTAGAAATCTAATTATTAATCCTAATTACCTTTTCCTAATTGAGGATAACTTTAATAGTAACCACAAATATTTAAATTGATTATTATTTTGAGAGAAAAAAGTAATAATAATCATCGTTACTTTGTTTTTTATCATTATGCAAAATCTAACAGTTTTTAAAAAAGTTCTTTTTTAAAAATATTTTATAATTTTATTAACTTAATAAAAATATTGCCCTTCATTTATTTTAATTTAATAGTTTTATACTTATCGTGTAAACTGTAATTGAATTAAGGCCATATTGTAAAGCAAATAATTATTTTGAGCATTAACCGAAAACTAATATGAGAAATTTTTCTTACATTAAACTTGATATTCGTAATGAACAACTTCAGTGTTAATTACATTATTTTTTATCAACCAAATAAACGATCAAGATCTTTACTATGTTTATTAATAAATTCATAATAAATATTTTAAAATAAATATACTGCAATTAGTAATTTCTCAAAGTATAAAACACAGTTACTTTATAATTACATCATGTAATCATACATTTGTGCAGGAATATTTCTTAAAAGTAAAGTTTAATGTGTTTAGGAAAAAATTTACATTTTTAAGTTTTAAAAATAACAATATAAATAAGTAAATAATATTTTAATAAATTATTTTAAAGAAATTATCTTTGTATTAAAATAAATATATATTTTACTCTTTTTGTAAGTAGTAAGTAGCATCATAAGCTTTGAATTCTAATATTATCCATTTGTCACTGTATTTACATGATTAGAATCATTTATTACAAAATGAATATACGTGCTTTTATTGCTTTGCTATCCAAGAAAAATTTAATTTGAATTATATCTGAGTGCCAAAATTATTTTATTCTGAAAATTTAAATACTCATCATTCTTTTAGACCCGAAATCAAATGTTCCACCAAGATTAACACATACTGCCAGACACATATCTTCCAATCAAGGTGACATGGTGCTCATTCCTTGTGTAGCTCAAGGTCATCCGAGTCCTTCATATAGGTAAGTGTTTTGCTTTAAGAAAGAATATAGGCTTCTTAATTTAGGAAATACATATATTTTTTGAAAAAACAAATAATTACGAAATTTTCAACATTTTATATTTGACATTGTATTTATAATACAATTAATGTAACATAGAAATTTCGTTGATCGTATTGATGAAAAACCAGTTTACTAATTTATTAATTTAAAAAATATTCGTATCTTGTACTCACAAGAATATATGAATAAAACAGTTTTAATTTTTTTTTAAAAACAAATGAACACTTTTGAAACTAATTGCGCTACTTTTGTAATTTGTTGCATTTATATAAATGTAATCCTGAAATTTTAAATCATAAAACCGTATAAAGTGACTGAAATATACATCCCTTAATATAGCAAACTTCATATTTATCTTTACAATTATTGTAACATACTGATGCATTTTAAGATTGGGTATAATATGTATAACTTTCTTTCTTAAATCATGCATGTGAATGTTACGAAAAAACTATCGAGAATTTTAAATGCACTTTGTCGACGTAAAACTCTAATGGAACAAATCAATTCATGTGTTAAAATTCTGTAAAAAAAGAAATACATAGAAGTGCATGGAATATTATCTTTTGATACATAAATCGCATTTTCTTAAATAAGAATTTAAGAACTTACTTTATATGACACTGCTAGTCAAATGTTTTTAATTCTTATGAAAGCTAATATAAAACAGAAAACTTTACATTTGATAACCTTACAATAACTTATTCTTAATATTCATTGTCAGAAACAATAAAAAAGCTGTTACATTTACTAGATTATTTCTATCAAATATGAAGTATATTTTTTTATGAAATTTTCATTTAATAAAACAAAGTTCACTATTATAAGAGAACATATTATCGAGTTAAGCATAATTACTTTTGAATTAATTAATCTATACACTATTAAGTTATATATTAAACTACCACTAAGTATCAATAATTTTAAAGTATTTTTAGTAATTTTAACAATTAAAAAAATCCTTGTGGACGTTTCTGTTCACTTAAACTAAGTTTTATTTGAGCGATTTACAAGTTGTAATTTGACATCATTCTTATATGTAATCCATATTGAATTGTTATTCAGGAAAACATAAATCAGATTTTATTCGTGATCATTACATTTGTGAATGAATGTCAAAATATAGAATGAAACATAATTGATGCATTAGGAAAAACATTTTATTATTTAATTCCAAGCAACTGTTATTGTTCTTCAATTTATTTTTATTCTTTTAATCACGGTATAATTCTTATCAAGTAAAGAAGACAGTCATGTAATTTAAATTTTATACGAAGCAACTTTTTCAAGAATATAAATCCTAAAATAAATAATTCATTCAAAATTTAAAAAAAATTTATTTCTCATTGTTTAATAACGTCACAATTTACAAAAATTCAACATATAAGAATCATTGTTCTCAGTGTTTACAATACTGTTCTAAATCTCAGAATAGTTGGAAAATATACATATATGACATAAGTAATTCCAGAAAATTCTCAACATCAAAACTTATTCCAGGAAATAAAATAGTGAAATATCTTTAAACATGCATTCAATGTTTGCATAAAATTGTATTTTCCAAAGTAAAGTAAATAAAAATATAAGTCTGAACAAACAAAAGTCAATACTAGTAAACATATCTTACATTCAATATAATTAAAAAAAATAATTGCACAACATGTACATCAAACATTACTCTAAAAACGAGTTTTCCAATGATTTTACTAAAACAATAAAAATATGACGAAGAATTATATATTATTAAACATTAAATTTTCCAGAGAAGGTTTTTATTTCAATATCTTATGGTGTACAAATCATTTAAATTTAAATAGTTGAATTTAAGTGTAGAATACTTGTCTTATTTTAATTGAATTATTTAAAAAAATGTGAAAAATAATTTGAATAATAAATGTATTTATAGTTGAGATATTTTTCCAAAAAAGAAAGTTTTGAAAATTAATACAAGTTAAGGAAATACGCATCAAATCGTCAATATCACAATTTTAAATCCTATTACTTAGGCATTGCATTAGAATATAAAAAAGTATGTTCTAATAATCATTATTATTGCACTTTTAGTAAGATGTATTTTGGAAAAGAGCTATAAGAATATTAAAAGGAAAGCGTTGCATTTTAGCTATCGAAATGCAACTCATGCAATTAATTATGTTTAAGTGACTCATTTGATGAGGAATATTTTTAATTTGTTAGGAATTTTTATTTAATGTAACTTATAATCATCTCATCTTAATTGAAGTCAGAAAAAGTAATTACTGTAAAATGATGAGTGGTAATAAGTACTTGGTTCTGAATAAACTGCTAAAACTATTTATAATGTCAATAACGGTATATATATATTGTGTAGTTTCACTATTTGCATATTTCTTGAGATTCTATAAAGTATTTTTTTTCATAGATGGAGTCGGAAGACGGGCGGTCAAACTCTTGACACCTCCTCTTCTGATGAAAGGCATCACGTGATAAACGGCACCCTTATCCTCCGACACGTCACTCCCCAAGATGGAGGTTTATATGTATGTGTTGCCAAATGCGAAGCCGGAGAAGTGAGATCTGAGACCCAGTTGACAGTCAGAGGTGAGACATTTCCATGTATTTCCTCCAACGTTCAATTTAGTTTGGGATATTTTTCCATGAAAATTTCATAAGTTGGTTTCCTATCAACAGTGAACTGGTGAAGTTGAAATCAAATGAAATGGTTCATAAGCAAGATTATATTAGACTAAAGAAACATATGAACTACACGGTTATATATTCAGTTAAAAAATATTTAAATTTTATTTAATAAATAATTATTTCACTTTAATTCAAGGATAAAAATTTTGAATCATTTTTGTACAAATGTATGCATTTGCAAATAAGTTTATTTGAAATTTGACAATATATTATAAAACATAATGGATATATAGATATTATGCTATTTATTCATAAAATGAAAACATCATAATTGACAGAATTACGATGTTTCTAATATATACATTTTGGAATTATATATATATATATATATATATATATATAAAGAAGAAGCAATTTATTGCAAATCAGACAAAACAGAAAAAATCAAGAAAAAACTATAATATAGGGAAGTTTACATAAGTACTACGTCTTGATCAGGAGGAAGATGGTCAGTTATGTCAATAGAACACTCTTATCTGACATGCATGAAAGATAAAAGTCTAAAAATATTCTTGCTATTTTCTTGAAGTGTGTCTGTATGAATAGAAAATGCAACTATATCAAAATTGAAATAAATATAATCAAAGAAATACATTGAAAAATAAGCAAAGCAAAACAATGAAAAAATAGGCAAAGCAATATATTGAAAAAAAATCTGTATCAATATATATATATATATATATATATATATATATATATATATATATATATATATATAATATTGCCAAAAGTAATAAGAAAAGAAAGTTGTGTGTTAAATTAAGAAGTTAAAGCAGTTTATAATTTTTAATGTAGATTAAAAGTTAAAGTATAATTAAATTTAATGTAGGTGTTATCAGAATTCTTGTAAGAACTTCAATGCTTGGGTAGCATTTCTGTAGTTATAAAAACTACCCATTTTTCCTATCATACGATTCCCAACATTTTTAAAATAAAATCAACAGGAAAATCATTACTTTTAAGCTGATTAATTAAACGATTAATTTGTTTTTTGATTAATTTTAGATTATTACAAATATTGTATATGCATTTTAATTCACATAATACTGCATTCTTGTAAATATTTAAGGAAATGTTAAATTTCCAATTATTAAAATTAAATTGATTTAAATTAAAAAAATTAAATTGACAGGATTTATCGAAAATATATATATATGTAGTTGAATTTTCAATTTTTTAAGTAAATCTCAATATTCACTGTGATTGTTAGAAATGTTGGTGTAAGAAGGGAAAGCTCGTTTGGATAAATTGACTTAGAAATAGCACTAAACTTTAAATTACTTTATTGGAAGATATTTTTCTTAAATAAATTTGCACTCTGATTTTATTTTAAGTTGTAACTATAAAAATAAATTTTATAAGTAAATCAAGTTTAATACATTTTATAAGCATAATAACAAATAGAAATTTTAAAAAAATCTATTCTCAATATCAAACTTTAAACAGTTATTAGTATAATAATATAAATATGCTAAAAATATTTTGTATAGATTGAGGAAAATTAATAGCAATTGTAGATAAGTAAAATAAAAGAAATAAGTTGCTGAAGATAAGAATGATAAGGTAAATTTGACAAATACTTAAAAGGTAAATTTTTGTTATCGTGTGTTTATTTATCAATCTGCTTAAATCTAGAAAAATTTATAAATATTCAAAACAATTTAATATGGATTGCTATTTTAAGTTATTAACTTTTATATTATAATTTAATTTACATACATTATACAATTAATTGGTAAAATAAAAATACATTTATCATAGATATTTTCATAGGATGATTTCATATCATAGATATTTTGATTAAAATAATAAATGTTAAACTTCTACATGCAATAAAGTTTGATACATTTTTAAAATAAAAAGAACAATTTATAATTATAATTTTTCTTAACATTCATAAAAGTAAATAACGTATATTTCTGATAATCCTTTATTACGAACCTAAGAACTGCGTGTGTGTATATGTGTGTGAGAGAGAGAGAGAGAAAGAAAGAGAGCAACAATGAATAAGCTTAAAACAATCAATCCTAGATTATAGGATTCAATAATTCCCTTCTTATTTGCTGAGCATCAATTCGACTGATGTTGTTCTTGTTACCACAAGAAGTTTAAGAAATTAATTTATTTTCATAAGATATTAAATTTCCACCATATTCATTTTTCGAATTTTAATTTTAATTAGCTTTATTTTGATTTCTATAAGTATATCATCTATTACATCATGTAAGAATATCTAATCATTGAAATATTTATTCTTTTATTAGGTAAGTTCATGTTAAAGTCTTTATCTTAAGTATAATTTATAGATCTACATTCATTTTATCACAGCATTTGACTCTTTTTTGATGCGGAATTTGATAAAAGACTGTTCTTTTAAAGTAACTGCTATAAAATAACTCAGAAAACTCGTTTGAAAGTACCGAATGAACAAATCACAGACCTTCATATCCATCTTTTTTAGTTTAAACTAGAACAGACGCTACTTTATGGGGCTTTCTAGAAGGTAATTTGCGCCTTTTACTTCCATTTACCTTAATGTAATAACAACTAGCTCAAAGAAGATATTTTTAGAAAAATAAACTGAAGAAGAAAAAAAAAAACATCCTGAAAACGAAATATATTTCCTTAGTTTATTTTATTTTATTTTTTTTATTGGTACTAACAATTTATAGGAATTTTCTTTCAAGCAGGTGTACCTTTGGGCCTTTCTAAAAGTAGTTTTTCGTGTACAAATTTTGAACTATCGTGATTTTTTTTTTTTTTTTTTTTGGATTTTTTTTTTCATTTAACTTATGTTCTGAACAATTTTGTTCTTTCTCTATTTTTTTAAAAATATAAAGGTTGAATTTTATTACATATTGTTTGAAAAAAAGATAAACATTTTAAAGAATTAAAGAAATTATAGATTATAGATACGTAAAAAGTGACTAAATATAATATTTACTAAAACTCTAGCCAGAAAAGGCAAATATTAATGCTTATAAATTCAAAATTATCTATCATTTCTTGATTGGTATGAAACACATTCGTATAAAAATAAATAGGACATATAAAATAAGTAATGACAAATTTATGGTCAGATTTCTAATGAGCAATGTATATAAATAATTTGAACAACTCATAAATAAACCAAATTTTCCATATGATATTAGGTACTTAGTTTAAAAATTAAATAAATTTTTTAAAAAAATATTTTTTTATTAACTACCGTGGTTGAACAAAACAATTATAATTTAAAGCATATATATTTCCTGTTTAAATAAAAAATGCCCATATAAAATATTTCTTCATTAAAGAAATTTGAACAATTTCAAAGTTTAAAATTATTTACGTTTTATACCTATAATGACACAAAAGATAAAATCTAATAAATTGTTAATATTTTAAAATAAGTTCTTAGTTATGTTACTTTTTTGGTAATAATAAATATAACACTACTAAAAGTTTTTAAAATATACATATAGAACCGTGTTAAAAATGTTATAATATTTTACATATGTATGACATCAATGGGGGCATAATTACCATACTTTTTTATTTCTTTTAAATAAATATATATATATATATATATATATATATATATATATATATATATATATATATATATATATATATTCTTTGTTGTACAACTATATCTGCTTATTTTAAATACAATTGACAGAAAGGCAATTTTTACACTTACTTACTAAATTTCACATACATATTTTAAAATTTATTTTGCAAAGACAAACACAAACATAATCATTTACACACATTTCTTGTCGATTTCTGAATTTGAAGGTTTAGAATTGCATTGCCTTTAAATGATTTTGTTAATTCTAATTAATTGAGATTTATCATCGCCCGAAGGACAATCTAGCTATTGAAATTCCTTACATATATATAAAGCTTTTTAATATCTATCACGTGTGATTTTTCTTGGAGACTTTTTAAGGATAGTAGATACTGAAATCCCGCATTTAAAGTATCCCACAAATCCCTCAAGCACTCAACAGACCAGGTGTACAAGCACCAATCAGAAAAACAACACCTGATTTCCATTACTTAAAATTGTCTACAATAAATCTAGAACTTCCTACTCAAAAGATACAGATTCCTACTCAAAAGATTCTTACCTTTAAGCTATAATAAGTAATTTATTCTTTTGTAGTTAAACAGTATGCTTTTGTTTTATTGTTTGAATTAACTATTCGTAGATAGCAAAATCTGCTGTAATTTTACACGAAATCGCAGAAGTCGTACGTATTCTATTTCAATCAATCAAATTCAAATTTATTTCTATTTGGTATTTCTATTCAAATTTTCAAATGTATTTTTAATAGTTTCAACAAATCACAATCACATTTATCAGAAAATAAAAATATTTAGGAAATCAATTTAGCTTTAAATTAGATTCATTCTGAATGTGATTTAATTCATAAGTATTGAATTCCCTAAAAATAATAACACCTGATCAACTAAATAAGTTGATGTGATTGAGATATGCCATGTACTTCTGAATTTAGATTTATTATAAACTTGTAAACATTTCCAAAATATTTTGTTTAAAATGTATATATATTCGAAAAGAGGAGAATAAACTTGCAAGAAGGAAGTATTTCCTTATTTGAATTCATGCATTTTGATCTTTAAAATATTCATGAACCTTGAAATCAAATAGCTAAAATGCATTAAATTTTCAGTCATTTTCTGTAATGTATATTTCTTAAAAAAGGAAATCTATTTTATAATGATTCACTATTTAAAATTCCTTAAATATGTTTTATGAAATAGTTTGATGAAAATAAAAAAATATTATAAGCACATTCAGCTTAACAAAAAAAAAAAAATAACACAATATTTGTTATTCCAAGACAGCATCCACCATAAAAGTTTTTCATTCTAAATATTTTAAGTCATATTATTTAATTTGTAGGAAACTTTACATCTTCAAATAAGTGGAGTGAAAAACTTATCAGGGAAAATAATTTAAAGCTAATAATTTTGTTAATCATTTTGTGTTAATTTTGTTAATCATTGTGTGTGTGTGTGTGTGTGTGTGTGTGTGTG
>JAPDSC010134349.1:0-12466 GCA_026290005.1 Latrodectus geometricus
GGGCCTAACAACTTCAGAAAAATGTGGGACATATCTCCAGTACCAGGAACAAGTCTGTAGGAAGGACTGAACTCCTTTAGCACATTTTGCTGTTGGAATTTTTTTGAATAGAAGATACTTTGTCAGCATCCACTTCTACACCTTTTTCAGTTATCCAGTGACCTAAATATTTCCCTCTATCCTCCTAATAAAATTTTCCTTTGATTTTATTATAATATCTTTCACTTGAATTACTTTTATATCGTCTGTTATCCTCAATCCCATTTCTGAAGCGAAGTGTCTTAAATCCTCCTTTTTCCCTTTCCCAAGGAATGACATCTTTCGCATTTTTTTTCCAACTGATTTAAAATATTGTTTATTTTTATAATATGTGGCTCCTTATTTTAGTTAAAATAAAGTTTAAACACCACCAATCTTAAATGTTATGCTAAGAGTAGTATGTTACAATCAGTCTTAAATATTATGTGAAAATATAACCCTTTTATTAAATATAAGTGAACTTTAATCTATAATTATTTATTCAAACATTTATTGCAAATAAAAATGAACTCTTTAATTATCGTAAATAAACATTAAATATTCATGTCATATTCACCATCATAAAATAATTAAACCAATTTTATTATATTAATCTTACTAAATTTATAAGAAATTACTCTTATTATATATTTTAAATTAAACAAAACCAAAACAAAACATTTCAAAATTTTACCATAAAGCTTTTAAGTTTATTTCATTTATAATTCTTTACTTTCGTTTTAGAATTACAAATGTATCTTTGATTGTATCAATAATGATCTTATAAATTGTATCAATACGTCAATACCAACATGATATAAATCAAAATATATTAATTAATATAACTGTCAATCATATGAATTCAAAGAATATTTTATATATAAATAACAATAGATGTTTTATTGACTTTTTATTTCTTTAAAGTTCTTCAATTTTTTAAAAAATAAATTCTGATTCCTTTACCAAAATATTAACATAATTATTTTGTTATCTTAATGTATTCCTTAAATATACTTGAAAAAACAAAACATTTTATTTCTTTATTCAATGAAACCAATAACTAAAATAATAAAACTCAAAGATTCTAAACAGAAATAAAATAAAAATATGCATTAATATATACTAATCTCACAGTACGCATAAATATTGAAAGGCTAGACAATGATGCGCTTATGAAAGCAATAACAACGGGCGTTTGTTATGACTTGTTTCCTGCTTTAAATCAAAACAAAAGTATCGTGTCATGAAATGCGCACTGTCATCAAACAATTAAATTTTAAAACTCAATTTCAAAACACTATCACATTATAAAGGAAATATTTTCAAATATAATATTCAGAATTAATGAATAATAAATAACAGTTTTACTTATTATTCATTAAGTTCTTTACATAATTTACATACACATACAATAATACTTCAAATATAATAATAAAATAAATTTATTAAATATTTTAATACCAAATATTACGCATTTAATAAGATATGAAACATATCTACCAAATCAAATAAATAGCTATTCACAAGTAATAAAATTGTTCTAAATTACAAAACAATAAAATAGTAATGCTTTTATCAAAACACAAACTTGTATTACTTATAAAGAAACTTATTATACTGTTTTATAATCACAAGAGCTCAAACATTAACACTAATCAATTACGGTTTCCTTAATTGTAATTCTTTAGAATAAATGATGAGAGAGATTAGAAATATAAAAACAGAAAATTATCTGAAATTTTCAAATTGTCTGGCAACGGGATTTGAACAATTGATATCAACAATCTCGGATGAGATTATATTTCCACAAAACTATATATAATACAACACATCAGGATGTAACATGTAAAAGTTTTGAGTTGTCCTCCAACAACAAAATTTAATTTTGGGTAGAATTGTTTCGAGACCTGAGTAGAAATAGAAAAACTTGTCATTTTGTTTTACATTTTGCATCTTAATACAATAAAATCATAAATTTCCAAAAGTATATCTCCTTTTTAAATTAAACTAGAAAAATATGAAATTAGATATTAATTTGCAATAAAAATTGAATTATTATTTTACAATAGACATTAAATGCTTTTCAGTCTTCGTATCAGATTTTATTTTATTAATTATAAGAACTGAAAAAAATCATTGAAATATAAATTTTAACTTTACTAAGGTTTGAGATTTAATTTACTTATAAATTATATATAAAAGTTTGTAATAAATTATACTTTTATATTATAGGATGTATACATTTGAAATAATTTAAATTTTCTACAATTCTGAATTAAATATTATATTTTTGTGTTTGATAATACATGTATATGTGAGATTGATAGTACATACAGTACTGAGGTTTAAACTATAATTTAACCTAACCAGTTATAAAAGGATTTAAAACGAGTGCAATAAAGCTCTCAAGTACATTTTCATACACAAGTACACAGTTTCCCATATACTACAATTAATCCATAGTTTCATAAAATATACATAAATTTCACTTCATTATTTGTGGTTATAACTCATAAATGAATGAATTTGATTTTACTTTTATATTTTATTTGAATATTATTTTTAAAGTTGCCAAAAAAACTATTTGTACATCGATTATAAATAATAAATCAAGCATTAAATTTACATCTTCATATATAACTGCTACTATTTTCTCATTTGGTGTTAAAAATTTATTCAGAAATGTTTCTCTCGATAAAAATGAGTTTTACCAATGTTTTAATTTTATGAATTTAATTATTTTATTTATATTGTTTTGACAGTTTGAAAAAATCTATTTTATTTCTATAGCAATAATATATTTGCAGGTGAAATATTTTTTTTCATCCAAATGACCTAATAACAGAAATATTTCCATGTCTTCTGGTAATTTCATTTTTACAATATTATAAAATACATTTACTATGAAAACGCTGTCATCTTTCAGATATATAGATGATTTGACAATTTTTAATTTTCGATATTTTGAAAAAAATATCTAAATTATTTATCTAAATTATAGATCTAAATTTAATTAAAACTAATAGTTTAAATTCTGAGTATCTTCATTAATGTTAAATCAGAAATTAATTTTATTGACAACTATAAAAACTAATGAGTTTAATTTAAAATTAAGGCTAAAAAGGAATATATAAAAACTTAAATATTTATAATAAAATTTCTGAATTTGAATTTTCAGTGAACTGACTAGAATTCATTGTATTTGTAGTATTCTAAAAGGTATATCGAAAAATATAAACTCCTATAAAATTTATTACATGAAATATTATCTTCTCATAAATAATAATAACTTCTAAATTTAGTACTAATTTCATTGAATGAATTTTAAATTATTATTTATTATTTAAAAATTAATTCCAATTATATTAATTAGTTTGTAATGTTAATCATGTAAAATAAAAGTACTAATTTAAAAAACTTTATTTATAGTGACCACTCTCATGCAATATTTATTTCATATAAATTTCTTATATTGTACAAAAACGCTTCTTGTATATATTTTTTGATAATAAAATGTTTAATTAAATAAGCAATATGCATAGATAAAGCATACATAAGAACATTTTAAATAAATTATTCAAAAAATTTCTAGACAATGATTTATTTTATTTCCAATTAAAATGTATATTTTTTAAGTTCTTGTATTAAATAATTTATTCATTTAATTAAATTGTTATATTATTTAATATATTCAAGTTATGATAAAATTTGATTGTTATTTTTTGATTCAGTTGTTGGAAATATTTAATTATATACACCATGTTATTGAAAGTACAGCATTTTAAACCAGAGTGTTTTTTACAAGATAAATTTAAACTTATAAAATAAAGTGAAAAAATAAGAAATACTAAATAATATTCATTTTAATTTAAAACCGAGTTTTATTGTTAACATAATAAAACGAAATATTTTGACAATTTGTTTAAAGTAAGTAAAAGCTAATTAATATTTAAACATTAAATTTCAAATATACATTATTTTAAGCGGATTCATTAGAAATATGTACTATTGTTAACGTTAAAACTTTATTCAAATATTATTAATGCTTAATGATTATCATAATATGAGTTATGTGTTAATGGACATCATAACATTATATCAATTTTTAGATATTCTCTATGAATATCTAAAAATTAAAAACGAAGATTTATTTCAGCTAGTTTCCCCTGAAAATAAAGTGTTTTTAAGAATCCTATCCTTTTCGATGAATACATTTAATATCATTAAAGACAAAATTTTGCTTTTTAGGAAATTTACGTTCTGAACAAATAACTAATTTAGTAATGTGTGTGTTTTCCACTTTTTCCAATTGGCCACTTTATATATTTGTTTTCTTTATACTATGTTTTCTATAAATAAATCTTTTGCCCTCTGCTTTATGTGCATAAATAATTTCACATTGATTTCTAAAGTGCTTAAAGCAAGTGGTGTGTGCATTTATGTGACCGGGCTATGTTGGTATTTTACACATACATAAGCCAACATTAACATTCATATATTAAATTTATTAAATTTGATTCACATAATAAGCAAAAAGTTAGATGAAATGAAATAGAATGTTTTAAATTCATATAAAATTTATTTGATATGCTTTAATTGGTAAATACAGAAGTGGATTAATTTGTAAATAAATTGCACAACAGAAATTTAAGTATATGACGTATTATCATGATGAATCGTACAGAAAGATTTATTCATGCCGTTAATAATCATTTTTCATTACACAAGTATATGTAAGCAAAAGCTATGCGTAAAATAGTATCACAAATCTGTATAAACATGCTAATTTATTTTCCGAGAAACGTTAAAAAATATAATAGTTTTGTTGAGAAGAAGATATTTTTTGTCCTTTTCATTTATGTGTCCTATTGACTTTTTATTATCACAGAATGTAACTGTAACGTAATATTGCTGACTAGTAGAATGAAATGATAAATTCATTATATATAGCAGGGGTGGCCAAGACGTCGACCGCGAAGACATTTTAGGTAGTCCATGCGACCATCCCGATAATGACCTCGTATATTAACAATTTAATTTATGACATAGATTCAATGAATTATTTAAAATAAAAATTTAGTACAGTCTACGCTTTAAAACCCAAAATAAACTGTGCAAAGATTTGCGATTTAAAGATTCATGATTAAAATTTTACGATTTAAAATCTAAAACGAACATGATAAGTGCTATTAAAACATTTAAAAAAAAAAAAAAAAAAAAAACTATAGAAAGGTACTTATCTTAATTAAAAAAACGTGAATTGAGAAGCTTCAAAGACATGTAGGAAGAGTGCATTCATAATCCAAACCGAGACTTCGAAGATTTCACTTAATATTTACTTGTTTTGTTTGAATAATTTGAAAGAAGATTCACTGATTTAATTAGGTTGAAAAAAATACTCAATTTTATGATATTTCCATTTAATGAAAATGTCAGCATTTATGGAGTATCTGAAAAAATAGGACATATAATAGATATCACATCAGTCACGGTCGAGGAAGAAATTATTAAAGTAAGATGGGATATATTTCTTAAATCCAGAGCATCTAGCGATACTGATTTTTGGAAATTAATTTCTGAGGAAACGTTTCCAAATATTTACAAATTGATTTCGTATTTGAAATCATACTTTGGATCGAGGTATCTTTGCAAATCTGCCTTTTTAACCATGAACAAAAAACAAACATTGGTCGCATTTAACAGATGAACATTTAATTTCGTGTTTATGCATTGCAATAAGCTCGTACCAGCCACAATATGTCAAATCTCAACTAAACGAAGAGAATTGGATGGTCAGTTTTTGATACACGAATACTTTGATTATTTTCGTCTGTAAGTTTTTATTTTGTAAATATTAATATTAACTTTTTTTTTTAGAAAATTTACATAATTTACCATTTTTTCTTGTTACCGAAAATAAATATGTATGTTAATTTAGCTCTGCCATTGGTAGATCACCTTCGATTTTTTAAATGTGGAGTCGACTCCGGATCCCAAAAGTTTGGCCACCCCTGATATATAGCTTTAAAAAGCATTTATTTATAAAATTGAACACTTCCTTAATGTTTATTACAAATAAGAAAAAAAATTTCATTTTTAGTAGAAATTTATTGTAATTATATATAAATTTAAATTATTTAAACTTGTTATTATAAATATAATTTTAAATATGTTGTTGTTATTTCTTTATTTTGAGCTAAAAGGAAATGCTTTATCCATAAATTTAATGGTATTTTTAGGATCCATTAATGGTATGCTTTTAAGGGTGTAAATAGAGCAATCTTATAAATCATTGAAATTCAAGTTATTCATGAACAAAATTTATAGAAAATATCATTTATTTTTATAATTTCGTTTTTGTGGATTACGATAACTGAAAAACAATAGTTTTGCTATTATATTTTATAATTACATATTTTAGAATTTAAACACATATTGTTAGTATTTTTGTAGAATTTGAAGGGGATAATATCAAAGTAGTTGTTTTCTATATATCACGCCGTTTGACCGTTAAAAGTACATTAGCAGAAAATCTTGCTTGTTTTACTGAAATAAAATATAAACAATTAACTGTAACTCTATATTTATGCACTACTAAAGTCACATAATAAATTGCTTGCATTAGATGCAATAGAAAAATCATTATCTACATGAGTTTAACGTCCACATTGATATATTGATATATTGTATATTATTTCATTTTTATGTGTTTAGTGAACTCCCCTAGAACGTGCCGCCGAAAAAGACAATTCACATAATGGAGAGAAAAAAATAGCGATGATGTGCAATAAACATCAGTTACTAGCCGGAACAATGCGATATTAGTTGCAATTTTTTCGTCGCCTTATACCTAATCTCTTTTGATGGTGGCCGGTATGTGGGAGTTCACTGTATACTCATAAAATATATATAAAATGTAATAAAAAACAGTTCAATATAGTGAATTTTTGAAATTGAAAAAAATTAGTATTTTAAGAAAAATTAAAAGAATTATAATTAGTATAATGCATAATAAATTTTATATTTATTTTATTATTAACGCTAAGGTCATAAAGGATTTTCTTAGTTCAAAATTTTGTTTCCAAGTTATAACCTTCACCTTCTCCTAGATCTTGCAGTTTTATTTTTACAAAGAAGTCAATAAAATTTTTTATTATGAGGGAATATTAAAAAACATATAAATATGATATGAATATCCAAAATTATCAAGATTTGTTTTTTGTTTAAATTATATTAATATATATATATATATATATATATATATATATATATATATATATAAATTGAACAATGTACTGTAACTGTATATATAATTATACTCAAGGGGTCGGAAACCCGATCCTAACACTGAAATTGTATCTAGATCACTAAATGAAGAAAAGCTAATAAAAAGTATAAAAAATCTTCATTTTATAACAAAAACATACTAAATGCAAATTAAACTTGTAATAAATGCTCGAACTTTAGGGGGTGTGCTCCATGTTACATGTGGACTTACACTCGCCCATACATGCATATTGTGCTGGTTAAAGACTCAATTATCGGGAAGGTTAGCTCCATCAGTTAACAATATTCACGTTTAAAATTTTGCTTCTTCGATTCTTGCTCGTAAATACCAGCATGAGAATATTACACGTTGGGGATAACCCGTAGCTCTTAGCGCATCACCGTTCTATGTGGAACAGATGCTAGTGGTCTTCCTGAAATCGCATTATGGAGGACCAATCAACACCTAGGTTGCGTTCTACAACACGGATAATTGGTACTTCAGTTAAGTTTAAGTCCATCTAAAACTAGCTTCTCGACTTCTGCTGTCCGTGTCGTATTTTGTCAGCCGATGTGTCTGCTGATTTTAAAAAATTCTGCCTCTTGCAATCGGTGATGTAACTGTCCGAATAATCTATGGTCGAGTACACATCGGTTTGGAAACCGTTGCCTATAAAAATACGTTCATCCATTGCCATCCACAGCACCATACACGTAATGCATGTCTGTCAATTCTGCATCGCTGTACTGATTAATACTTTCGCTGAAACGTCAGCGCTTCAACTGATCCGACTACCCGTGCTTGCTTCTGCCAGCTATATATATATATAATACAATATAAGCAAATTAATTATTGATTACATGTTCTTTACACTGCTTACATATCCTGATTATAAAAAAATAATTAAAAAGAAATTTAATGGCTGAGCCAATGGTTAATTGGTTAGTGTTCCTGACTCCTGTGTTGTTGAGCCCGGGTTTGAATCCCGGTTTGGGCAAAGACGTTTTATTTCTCTTTCTTTCTGTATCTTTTTCTTCTTCTGAGATGATGGATGAATGTGGCCCGCCCTATAAAAGGGTTTGTTGTGTTGTGACGTGGGCAATGCTACTCGTACTTCCATGATTTCGTTAACAATGCCCACCTGATAACGTTAATATTAGTAGCAGTTGTGTAGTAGTTGTGGTAGTAGTTGTAGTAGTAGTTGTGGGTGACGGGTCCAGTCACACAGTGCTCCGTCATTAGAAAAAAAAATTCATGTTATTAATATAGGGACAGGGCTCATATAATTTTTCACGCTATGATGAATATGCATTGATCAATCATTCTCGTGTTGCATTCACTAGGTTGTGAAAAGTGATATTAAGTTCAGTTTGCTCATGAAATTATAGTCCAATTAGTTATAAAAATGTGTGGTTTAAATTTTAATAACCTTTTTAAACTTCCTGATCATATACAGGGATGCAAAAATCAGGACGAACTTTAAAAGGGAATAATTCGGAAACGAGTGGAGTTACAAAGATATGGTCTGCACCAAAAGAACGGAAAAGAAATCAGGGTTTGTATGCAATGAACTAAAAATAGTTTTGTTGGTGATCAACAGATAGCACTGTCGGGTTTCCGATGTAGAATTATGCAATTAACAAACGGTATAAAAAGGAGCAACTGCAGCAGGTGATTGTAGACGAAGCTTACAAGCATCGAAATGCTGTCTATAGTTGAGTAAGCCCTCTTAATTAAACTGTATTATAAGAATTTGGAAAGTATCATTGCGGTATGTTGAGCATATAGCTACATGAAGGTTATGCGAGATAACAAAGGACCAATAACGACTTCTGCTTTAAACAAAATGGAGAAATTTGAAATTACAGGTTCTTTGTATTCATGTCCAAGCAGAGTAGGTCCCTCAACAACCGCTGACGCTACCATGACAATGGAGCAGACGGTGCAATTCATGTAGACAGGTCTTGCATATGGGGAATGCAGTGCTCCAGATGTTTAAAGGCAGACAGGAATGTAATATGGAAGTGTATAGAGAACATTGCGAATAATTCTGAAATGGTATCCCTACAAGTAGCAACATAACCAAGAACTGTAACCTCCTGATCAACATGAACCTCTCAGGAGTTTCAGAATTTAGTATTCACTGAGATGGACAAGCAGCACAACTGGTTTCACACTATGCTTTGAACAGATGAATCACTTATCGCACTCTTTGGTGCTGTTAACATCCACAATTGTCAAGTGTGGACCACAGAAAATCCTAATGCATTTATTGAGGTACCCTTGCTACAGCATAAAGAAACTGTCCGATGTGGCGTCACTGCTGATTTCATAATTGCTTTATTCTTTTTTGAGGAGGTCACACATATTCCTTTTAAAACACTTACTGTCATTGGTCAGAGATGTACAACACTGTTACAGAACAATATTATTCTTGAGCTGCTAGAGCGACAGGCGCTTCAAACAAACACCTTTATGCAAGATGGAACGCTATCTCATATTGCTCTGCCTGTGAAACGCCTAATATGCTCAACTTTTGGGGAGGTTCGAATTACAAGTCGCAACTTTAATCCCGTATGGTCTCCAAGATTACCCGATATAATACCCTGTAACTTTTAACTGTAGAGATTATTGAAGTTAAAAGTGTACCGAGACCAACCGTTATTACTATCAGCATTGAAAGATGCATCCGTCAAAACGTGCTTGCCATAACACAAAGAAAGGCCAATAAATGCTGTGAACCGTGTGGTGATTCTTCTCAAAGCTGTACTTCTGACTTATGGACAGCTCAATAAACATTTACTGTAGTACTAATTAATAGTAATTAAGTTGTCTTGTAAGTTGTCAACATTGTTTCATCTGTTAATCATCTTTAATGAAACAAAGCCTTATATTGCCATCTGTTGGTCGCCAACAAAACACAACTTTTTTATTCATTGGCACACAAAATCTGGTATCTATTCCATCCATTTGGTGCAAACCGTATCTTTGTAACTGAATTCGTTTTCTAATTATTATCTTTTAAAGTTCTTCATAACTCGGTACTTAGTCAGTAAATACTTTTCTTAATTTAAGTAAATATACTTTTTTTGTTTAAATAGTTTATTTTTTAATATACAAATATTTAGTTTCCAGTGTAAACTAAATAGAACAAATCAAGCTGAAATTTTAATATCTTTGTTACATTAGAATTTATCATAAACATAATATTTCTTCTTAAAATTTATCAAAAAGTTTTTTCTTAATTTTGTGAGTGGCTGAAATATATTCATTTAATTAAAATGAAATGTATTAATAATGAAAATTGTGATAAATTTGAATTTGAAATAATCATGTTCATGAAAAACCAATAAGTGTGTGCGTAAATATCAAACATTAACCAATAAGAAGTACAGAAAATTAAAAAAAATTCATGCTAATATTGGATGAAACATAATTAAAATAATCTGTTTATTCAAGAAAAACTCAATTAAAAACTACACACAGTTCGTGAAGGCTCTTAATACAGTAAAATAACAAATCTTATATCGTAATTGAGAAGCAAATGCTATTGAATTCAGATAATGAAATTACTATTTCCTAACATGCCGGTAATTAAATATCATTTAAGGTTATTCTATATTTTCGATAACTGTAAGCCACTTAAAGATAATCTGAAGAATTCCTTCATTATTTTTAATGAAGTGATAGAGATATACCAACCCTTGTTAGGCTAGATACATATCTAGCCTAACAAGGGTTTGTTATTTCTGACAGTTAATGCTCTAGCTGTCTGGCAAAAAACAAGCTATCACTTTTTTCCTTATGTCACAAATAATAAAAACATTTTTTATTTTTATGAAGTAATTATATTTTTTATAACGTTGATTTTTATTTCATGTAAAAATTAATCTATGTTATAGGAATATATAAGTGAGAAAACAACGAATGAAAAACAAGTATGAATGCCTGTTTTGTGTTTAAATAAAGAGTTTTCAGAAATGTAATCCACATTGCAGACAGAGATTATGTATTTTATATTACACTTAGCATTAAATTCTGTAATATTTTGACAATTAATTTAAAAATAATTCAAATTCATTTAAAATAATGCAATATATTACTTTACATATTACATTTTATGATTATTGAATTTCAAATGGGTTAGTTTAATATAATTAAATGTGAATCAAGCATATAATTCTATAACATTTTTTTTAATTATAATAATTTAATTTTCTTATTTAATTATACTAAAAATATTTTTAATCATAAAATTTTCTGATTAAATAATGTTAATGAAAAAATATGATATTTTAATGAAACAACTCTTTATGTAAATAAGTTGAAATATCGAAACATTTAATTAAAAGGATATTTTTTATTAGTAATGGAAAATGGCGTTAATTATATTTGAAACTAATTAAATTCTTGAAAAATATAAATTAATATTTAACAAATATTATTTTAACAAAATTTCTTTGCTGGGTTTTAATTTGAGAAAAATGATTTCAGAAAACATTTTATAATATCAAAGGAATGAATTTATTCCTTAAATAGAGAAAGAGAGAGAGTAAATAAAAGACAAAGTTTTAATTAGAAAATGAAAAAAGTCTAATTAAAAATAAAGACATTTTTAATTAGAAATTTTATTTAGATAATTTAAATTAAAAATTATTATATTAATTACTACAAAAAACTCACTTATGCTTTTGAAAAGGATTATATTAAAAGCTCAAATTTCATATTCATTTTTTAGTCATTATTTAAAGAAACTATATCACAACTTTAAAGATTAAAGCGATTTATTCGTTTGATTGGAAACTGTTTTTTGAATTGTATGTAGTTTTTTGAAGATTCTGTTCAAAATAAACTAAAAATAAAATATTTTTCAAAGAAAAATGTTGATTTTCGAAGTTTCAAACAATGATGTGAAACAGAAAAAATTCAAATTAAGAGTTTTAGTTGCTAAAAAGTATTTGTTATAAGGGCAAATCCTCAGAGAAAAGTAGCAAAATAAATTTTAATTGATTCCTTAAAATAAAAGTTCTTTATATACCGTTTTAAAGTTTTACGATAAGAAAGTGATTTTTTATTACAAAAAATGATTTTTATGGATTTTTCAAATGTAAAAAAAAAAAGTAGAAGAATAATATTTGAAATGAAACACACACACACACACACACACACACACACACACAC
>JAPDSC010134351.1:0-33192 GCA_026290005.1 Latrodectus geometricus
ATATATATATATATATATATATTAAGATATAATTTCTCAGCAATATGATTTAGAAATATTGCTCTGCTCCCCGCATTTAATTTTTGCTAGTATAATATTTTCTTCCTTAACGAAACACTGTAGGTCTGTCAGTCTCACAGACTGTAGATCTAAAAGCTTGAATACTCACATAAAGCGAGAATTGAATTGATTATTAAGAGAGAATCAATTAATAATCAATTCAATTCAATTAAAAATCATTGTAATGGGAGCGTTACATGCTCCTTAAAGTGCCCTTAACCAAACTGTGAAATTGGATTTCAGAGATTGAAAATGAACACCAAAGTTCGGGAAGAAGTTATAAGTCTGTATCAACGCAAGATTAGATTCAGTATATATAGTACTGCGATCAGAAAAAAATCACATTATGAACGTTTACGTTAATCCAACTGTACATTCAAAAGCTTTAATTCTACAAATTTCAACTAAAACAATCGCGCGTGAAACTGACTATACAATGTAGGTATGAATGTTTGCTTTCTTTCGTTAACAGGGGATTACCATGCGGAACAGTAATTATAGGCAAAAAAAGCTTTTAAAATGGAATGAAATCGTAATGTTTTTTCATAGACCTATTATGGTATTTTACGCTGCAACGATAGGATATGAATTTGTTCTCATGGTTGATTTCACCAGTCAATAATATGTTTATGAATTAGCACATACAAATGATTTTCTTCTCAACAAAGAAGTCTACCAAATACATTAACTGGCATATTCTCCAGACCTAAAACCCAAAGAATGAATTTCAGCTTCTCTAAAGCAAGAACGAATTCAGACTTCAGTAAAGAACAACTTTCTAGGGAAAAAGAAATTACGAGTCTCTTATCAATTCTAGAAGCTATTCAGCAATTAGAAAGATCTCTTTCACAATGATGTTTGGGAAATATTATCCGATAACAAGATAACAAAGACCATGATTCGTAGATATGCGACATTGCACACATACGATAAGAACGAGGAAACTATATCCTCTTAATGAAACTTATTTTTATTCAAAAATTTAGTTTTCATTCTTATTTGAAACACAATTGTACTATATCGGCTTATTTAAAAAAAGCATTGATTAAATTTAGCTAGAAGTCCATAATCGAAGCTTCTTTATATATATATATATATATATATATATATATATATAATGTTTAATTCAAAAGGCTCCAAACTTCATTGCAAGATATTTACTATAAGTTCTTGAAAAAATTAAACTATTCGAAAACTATCTTTTCCCTTCGGCCTGTATCTTCAGAAGTGAGAAGAATTTTTATTAGAGCTGCAAAAGACGGAATGATGGATGAGGCCAACTGTCAAATATCTGAAATTTAGCTTAGCTTATTTTAAGGCCGATAAAACTATTCTTTTGATCTTTTGTCTATATTGAAGTACCGACTATTTTTGGTGGAAGATCTTCCGAACTCCGCTGCGACTTTCAAACTCTCCCATCCATTAAAACAGTTCTTTTTATTCTTTTAAAAAGCAGTTTATCATTATTTAATGTGAACTGTGCATTAAATAAAGGGAAGTATTTCTTAAAACTAAAGATAGGGTGTTAAAATTGCTGAATATTTGAAATCTATAAATTAAAAATAAAAATATGTGAGACATGTGGATTATTTTTTACCTTTACTTTTAATTTTAAAGATAATTTAAAAGTAAAAGATGACAAAAATGTAGCTAAAATAAATTCAATAATATATTTATTAAATGATAATATATATATTTTTGGTAAATATTGTGGGAATTGATTTTTTTAACAAAGTTTTCTGCAATTAATAATAGAATAAGTTTATTTTAATCTTAGTTTATTTCGGAAAGAAATACTTTCAACGTAGAGTTTACATATGAGCAAATTACTTTTATTTAGAAATAAGTATTCAAAATATAACAAAAGTTTTTATATAAAATAATATATATATGAGCTCTATTGATACCATGGTGGCAAATAAAAATAGTTCAAGGATGGATTTAAATAATTTTTAATGATTATGTTTCAAAGGAGAAATTAAAAATACATAAATATCTTTGCTTTATAAGATTTTTAAGAAGAGTAATTAAAATGAAAATTAAGTTTTTTATCGTAAAATTGAAATATTTTGCATTGCAAGTTGTCCTTGATGCAATCATGAATGTAATCTATGTTGGGAAACAATGAATTTAAAGTTCTGAACATTTTATTTTTGCTAAAAAAAATTTTAATTTAAACTCATAAAGAACAAAGTAAAACAGAAAAATGTTTTATTTATTTTGTTATTTAATTAAAATAAAAACTGCATTAATACTACACAGAGATTTTTTAATGATTCGAATGTTTGTTCTGATTTATTTTGCGATATTACAACAAAATTCTGTGATATTACAATTCTGACTTCTAAGTTTGGGGAATTATTAATTAAAAAAGGTTCTAATCAGATAAATAGATGAGTGTGGGTGATCTTAAACATAAACTTCATATTTTATCAATAATCTGTACAAAAATGTTGAACTGGGATTAAATTTCATCTAATTAATTCGAACTGATAATTTCGACGATGAACAATAATATATTTTGTATATAATATGAAGAATTTGTAAGATGTCATATGTGAATACATTGATATTGCCATTAGAGACAAAAACTTATTGTCAATTTTAAAAATTCTTGGATACGTTGTTAAATTTAAACCATCTTTGAATATAATTTTTCTTCATCTTTTTCTCGATTACAATTCCTTGAATGAAAGCTGGATAATTAATGTTTTAGTCTTCGGTTCTACATTTCGTAGTTTCAATTCCTACCTAGAGCGTGGATAATTGTAATGGTTCAGAATTTTCACTTTTAAATTTAATTCCCACTTTAACGCGATCAAGAAATGATTTTTTTTTTTTTTGTGTCGAGTGCCAGTTAGACTGGCAGTATGGGTGCGCTGCTCCACTTTTTCAACTGAACCGCAATTGGGTGTGGAGTCCGACTTCCTCAGTACACGCATGCCATAGGAACCCGTTTATAGGGTAGGCAACCATTCACAACCCATTCATACAAGGAAAGGACAAAGACAGGAGAGAGAGAAAGAGAAAGTACATCCATGCCCCGACTGGGATTCGAACCCAGACCTCCCTATCCGCAGTCAGGAATGCTGACCACTAGACAGAGTAGGCGGCTCAAGAAATGGAAATAGACCAATAAGCCAATTAACATCATTTATAACCCAGATTTATTGTAAATTTTAACAATATAATTTTCATCAAAACAGTAACTATACCAACACGACACCACTTATTGTAACATTTCTATTTAAATACTGCTGTATTTTTTTAAATCTTAAAGTCACTTTCTACTTCGATTTTCCATCAATATGAGTTCATCTGGTTAGTTCCTTATAAAATCTCTTTCATTATTATTGCAGAAAAAAGAGGCCCACTTCTTAAATAACCATTGACAAAAATATACGATTTCATCTATTTATTTAATATTTAAAACATGTTAATTTAAATAATGATTTTAAGTTTTAGTTAAAAATTTATTAAGTACAGAATTTTTAACATCATTATGGATTATTTGAATTTAACTTCTCTTAGAATTATTTGAAAATGGAACTATAAAACTGCAGTTTTATGTATAAATACTGTAAGTTTTGAAAATAAATTTTGAAAACTTAAAGCTGCAATCAAAATCAGTTTTTTATTATTATGATGTTTTTAAACTGTAGCAATAACAATAGAGTATTTCGAATCTTATTATATGTAATTAATATTAATTTTACCTGGTTGTTTTTTGTTTTATTCTTAATCAGATATTAAAATATACTGAGATATTAAATAACACTATGTACCACATAAGATGTATTAAAAATATTAATATTCTATTAAGTACTTTAATATTGGTATATTCACATATTTCGGTATTTCTTCAATAAAATCTTTTTTCATAAATTTTTACTTTCAAAAGTTTTAACATTAGGTTATGATAATTTCACAGTTTATATATAAAAAAAGTAATTTTTTTAAAATAGTTTCCTTAATTAAATCATAACGTTACTTTGATAATACCAAGAAAACTTTAGTCGTTTTATAAGATAATGTTGAGGCTCTTTTCTAAATTATTTACACTTTTCCATGAAACTTTAGTCTATTGTTTAAGCTGGTGCGTCAAACTAATTAAAGATTCTGCGATTAGGGAAATAGGAAAACGGAATTTTATCACTAATTTAAGCACTAAAAATGTTAAAGTGTTACAATTGCTAACTATTAAAATAGATAACACTATATTACCAGCATGGAAAAAATAAGCTAGCTAAAAATAATACTTATATTTTTAGTATTTATAATAATATCATATCATATTACAGGGAAATATTCAACAACTATATGAATTACTCAAAGCAGAAATAAACAAATTAAAAAGCACAGAACCATTTTTGAGGATTAAATAAAATTAAACAGCTTTCGTCCAAAATAATAACATTTTGTTTATTTTAAAAATGTAATATGTATTTTATTAATAAAAATCTTTCTGTATTAATTCAAATCAGTACCAATATCATAAATAATATAGAGATACATTTAGACATTGAATTATAACGAACAGTGAAAAATATAAAAATAAGAAAAATAATAAATTTTCTTGTTTCTGAACTCAAAGCAAAATCTTTATAAAATTCATAAATTTTGAGATTTTTTTTAATCTTAATTTTCCGAATCTTTGAAAAGAAAAAAATATAAGATGCAAATTTTGCACACTAACTTGAAATCAATAAGTTAGTGTGCAAGCTTACTTGAAACTAATAAGCTAATATGCAAACTTATAAAATTTTCCGTTTTATTTGTTTTCGTCAAACTATAAAAGTTTATATTAAAATAATATTTAAAAATTTTTATCAAATGTATATGCAAACACAGAAAGGCGAAATTAAAAAAAAATAGATTCAAATTCATTGAAATTGTTCAAGTATCGTTTCAAGAATTTGTGTAAACATGTGTAGATACAGATTACCAATAACTCATTACAAATTCAATATCTAACACTTAAAATGTTCACGTGATAACAGTATATTAAAGATATGTTTCAACATGTTTTCTTTGGAACTAAGTATTGATTAATTGTATTTTTATCAAAATTGTACGAAAATTTAATAATAATCAGATTCACGTGCATTTAATCAAATTTCAAAGCTAACCATAGCTTGAAGGTTATTCTAAGCAATCAAATTCTCGATTGCATAGATTAACCATCCAGTTATGCTTAGAATTACACACAATAGATCACAGATAATTCCTAAATTAAATCTGTATGTTGTAATATACTAATTAAATTTAAAAATTAATTTAAAATTGTATTTTATGAAGTTCAAATTGAGAGAGATATCTAGGATATTGAATTTAGACATGGAATTTTCAGGGTGTATTTGAGACATTTTTTTTGAAGTGGCCTAACATCATTTTTCAATTTTTTCCTGTTACCGTGGTTACATGTAAAACTTGTTATTTATCAAAAAAATTTAAAGTAACTCCCTTAGATACACTTAAACAGTATGACTCATTGGTATCTTATATGTATATTTTTTAATTCATTGAAACGCAAACCCTTAAATATATCGATTTGAAGATAAATGGATTTAGGCCACTTTCAAAATAAACGGTTCATTTCTCTGTTAATAAGAAACACCTCCATTGTTGTGTGTAATACTCTCCATTGTTGAGAGTATAATTATCTAAAATTATCTCTTGTTGTTGTGTGCCAGCCAGGCAGGCAATATGGGGTGCGCTGCTCCACTTTTCCAACTGAACCATATTTGGTGTGGAGTCCGACTTCCTCCGTACACACATGCCATAGGGACCCGTTTATTGGGTAGGCAACCATTCAAACACAAAGAAAGGACAAAGACAAGAGAGAGAGAGAAAGAAAGTACATCCATGCCTGAGCCAGGATTCGAACCAAGGTCCCACCCATCTGTAGTCAGGTACGCTAACCACTAGACAGGTTGGGCGGCAAATTCTCTCTTAAATAGTATATATACCGTAATATAACGTTTTAAATGGTTTTAATTTTCAAGCCTTTTATCAAGAGTCGGGTCCTCTTCTCAAAGGTATTTCTCTGTTAATAAGAAACACGATTGCTATATATTGTTGAGAGTATAATGATCTAAAATCCTCTCTTAAATAGTATATATACCGTAATATAACGTTTTAAATGGTTTTAATTTGCAATACTTTTATCAAGGATTGGGTCACCTTATAAACGAAATTCTCTCCTCTAAAATGTATACAGGATGCACGTTTCAAGTTCTTCCTCACCGAGTTCCACAAACACTGGGAAGCAGCTGATGTGGGATGTAGTGTAAGGAAACAACTTTTCGGAAGTGTGCTCTCCTCTTGGGCCTCCCGTTTTTTGAAGATCAAGGCCATCTCGGCACGTGCGTACATCTGTCTCACCGTACAACGGATGTTGATTCTGTTAGTGCGTGCCACGATGGCTGGATTTGTGGTCGAGGATTTGATACTGGTCGATAAATTAATCGCCGTAATGAGGGATTCGGTGGACCTTTGGAATAAATCATCACTAATAAGGATTAATAAATTGGGTTCAAAATCCGGTTCATCATTAAAGTGAAACGTGAAGGGAATTGTTTTTGTGAAGTTAACTCGAGAATGGAGATCTTCATTGTAATGGTGAGACATACGTTTCTGTTATTATAAAGCATGAGTTAGATTTTGCTCAAATTCCAATTCTAATATTTAATACATTTTCAAATGTAATATGTTTCCCCACTTATAGTATTAAAATTTTATTTTTTCTACATAAATGATATTGTCAATAGATAAAATATGTAATTATAAATGAATTTTATTGATATGATTGAGTCACCGAATTTCAAAGTTTGATTTAATCCAACTTGCTAAGAGGATCCATTTGTTATTATCATATCAGTCAGTATATTTATATTTAAAAAATCAATTTTATTCATAAAAATTTGATGCATAGCATTTAAGTTTTATTTGTTTATAGTTTATATTCTACATATCTGATTAATAATGCTGTAATACATAGAAATATGTCCAAATTACTATAATATGTAGTACTGTAATTTAAAATAATTTTTCTATTTTATTAATAAATTGTAAAAATTTAAACTAATAATTTTAAAATGTCAGTCAAATACCTGATTGAATCAAATTTAATTTATTGAGAGAGAATTCCTTACAAGAAAACAATTTTAATTTGTAATGCATTTATCATAAGTTAAACTATGCACAATGAACAGATTGTGGCAAAAACATTCTATAATTGAAGAAATATTTAATAAATATACTTTCACTTTATGATCATTTAAGAGTATTTGAGTGTGATAAGGGATTTTTCTATTAAAGTAAATTATAAAAAATTTTTTATTAAGACAAATAAAAAGAAACAAATATCCATACAAGTTTTTCTAAGCAAAATATGAAAAGTAATAAGCATTTAAAAAAATGTAATGTTCAAGAAATCCAATGTTTAAAAACTTTTTTTTCTTGTACTTGGTATTTGCTTATGAGTTTCGAGAGAAGAATTTCTGGTTATTAACTTTAATTAAAAGGAAAATAAAACTGTAAAGGAATTCCATAATTTAAACTATTAATATTTTTAATATAGATTAAATGGTTATTATCTATTGTTCATTTATATAAGTTTAATTATTTAAAAATATAAAATCACAGAATTAAAAAACAATGCATGCTAATTGTGAATCTTAATTAACTGTTAATTAAATTAAATTATAATTAACATATCATATTTCATATTTATGTTAATTGCAATTTTAATTGAACTTTTAGCTATAAACACAGTTGAAGGTTTTTATAATTTTTAGTTGACTCGTGAAAAATTTTTTTTCATGTGATAGTATAAGCAAAAAAAAACTAAAACTACAAAAGCTGGAATGTAACAATTTCAAAATTCAATTTCTTAGTGCATTATTAAAAATATTATAACAATTTATTAGAAAATTAAGCATCATTTCAATTTTATGATAAGTATATTTGTACAAAATATACATTGAATTTAAAAATATTACTTCTGAATGCAATTTTAGTGGGTATCTTATTACACAAATCCTTATATACATTTGTGTTTAAAAATCTAAGCTTCAAACTATATTATTTAAAATTTATGATTCTGAGATATCTTTGTAAATTGCTTTATATATTCTAAAATCATATGCTCCACATAATATTCGTTTCAAATGAGCATTGCATTTGAATATATATTTCCTTACACTATAAATTGAAAATATCTCTTAACTTTGAAGCTGAATTATGAATGGAAAAAAATTGTTTATCGTGATTTTACTTCCTTTAATAATCAAGTGAAAGATGATTTGATTAAAGAAATTATTTGTTAATTTTAAATAATAAATTTTGATTCCCATTTATTTAGTGTTTTTTTTTTCATGAAGATAAAATTATATATATATATATATATATATATTCCTGTTTTTACTAATTCTCACTAAATGCACTAATAAGAGATTTATTGCTTAAAGGATATAAGGTCCCAAATTATAATATACTATATCAGTAAATTATAATTTGTTACCTTATATCCTTTATATTGCTTTTATTTGAACTCAGAGTGAACTTGAATTATTTTTATTGCTGCTAATGTTTGTAAAGCATGAAAAATTTAAATTAATGTTTTTATAGATATTTATATATATATATATATTATAATATAATTTATATATATATAAATTATATTATTTATATACTATATTTACTTTATAAGAATTAAATCTATTTTTACTATACATATATTTTTATCTGAAAATGTTAAATTTTAAGATGAATATGAAAATAAATTCGAATGTAACTTTTAGAAAGATCTTTTAGCTAATCAATCTCAAATTTGCATTTCATTTATAAATTTGATATTCCATTAGATTTATTTGAAAGAAAAAGGAAATTTGTAAATCAAATATTTTATTTCAAAATTTTTGTTCTCTTAACCTTATCTCTAAAATAATAAATAAAATTTTATCCATCATTATAATTTAATAATTATTAAAAAAAAGAATTTAAATGATATTTCATATGATATATAAGGATGATTATACATTTTAAACAACTGTCCAACAAAAATTATTATTAGGTAATAATCGTACAATAATTGTTCTAATACTTGAAAAGTTATTAAAATTTAAGAATGATTATACCAAGTATTATTAAAATAACTAATCTCTTATTTGATTATATAAATGAAAAGTAAGTTGTATTAAACAATAACTATTTACTAAATTTATATTTATTAATACATCAAGACAATATAATAGCTTAATAAAGCATGTTGAATAAAGTTAATTTAATGTGGCACAGTAATTAATTTTGTGTTATGAAAAAATTTCATCGGTAGATGTACTATTATCTCTTCGTGTAAATTTACATCAAATTATTGTATTGTTTGAAACATTGTTTGTAATATCAGAAAATATTGATATAAATGTTTGTAAAGAAATAATATCAGCTGATAAAATAGAAGTATCCAAAATATTCTGTATAATATTCTGTATTCAAAATATAATGTATGATGTTAAGAGTGAAATTCGATTTAACGTCCATTTATTTAGGTAAAACCTACTATATAGTATTATTTCCCAATAAAACTATTGTATTATGTGTGAAAATGTGAAAGAAAGTTTAATATTAGCATATTGTAAGTATTAGCATATATTTTCTAAAAACTAAGCATCATATATTCATAAAGAAACAGACATAATCCATTGATGTGGCTTAGAGGGAATAAGTCACGTGGTAAGTTAATTTCCTTTGTTCTGATCTAACTTTTCAAATGTTTTGAACAATACAGGGCTTAGCTCTTTCATTTGCAATGTTACATCAATATACAAAATGTTGATATCTGGAATATAAATAGGGTAAGTAACATTTTATTTTTTCGAAATATCGAAAATAAAATCAATTTTGTTTCTCTGCAGATTTAAAAAAACAATGAAAAAATGCATAAATACATAAGAATTCCAAATGTATTTTTAGTTCTAGTGTTCAGATGATTTTTTAAAAAATTTACATTTTTTTTAAGTGATTTTTTTTAAAAAAAAAAAGAAAGAAAGAAAAACCAATTTAAATTACTAAGTATAAGATAATTTTTTTTGTTTGTGGTTTTTAATTTAAGATGACTTTTGGATATACAAATCAAATGTGAAATATAATTTATATTTTGTATTTGGTTTGTACAACTATAATATTTTTGATAAATTTATCTTTTTCTTGATATTGTTTAAAGTTTGTTATTTTTAAAATATCTATTTTGAAACAGTTAAATATCAATTTAGCAATACATAAAATTTATTTTTAATAATTGTTTCTTAAAGAATATTTTTAATGCAATAACAAAATTTAACTCTTATTGATTTTTTAAAAGGTAAATTATCTCTTTCTATTCTGAAATGCATATATCCTGTTCTCAAAAATTTTTTTATTCGTTGGTTTGAAATTTACATTTTGGAGAAAAAGGCATGAAATTTATTGGTATTGCACTTCTATATCTATCCTCATTGAAATTATTTCTTATTGCTTACTGAGAAATATATGTTAGGCAATTGAAAGTTGCATTCTGGTGTTGCAATTTTGTGATGGTATTTTAATACGAATTATGCACCACTAATTACCAAATAAATATTTTTAGAAAAATCAAAACAAGATTGTGATATAAATAATCACCAAGCACATTTATACACAAATAATACAAATAAATTTGAAATCTAAAAACTTGGTACTTGATTTTGTGATTCTATTAACAGATAATTTTAAGATTATCATATATTGCAACTTATAACGTGAACATCAAGATTGAAGAACATCTAAATAATCATGAATCTACACCTCTAATTACAATAGAAGAGTATAAATCAAATTCTAAGACAAAACTTGAACAAATCAAATTTAGAAAAAAATAATAACAATTCCTTGATATATTCAAAGAATTATTTGATTTCTTTCTAGAATTCAATATTTATAAAATTCAATATATTTTATTTCTATAATTCATTACATTAAAAAGCAATTTTAAGAGGAAATACAAAGTGAGTCATTATGGGAAAATAATATGAGGTATACTGTAAAAAAATAAATAAATAAAAGTAAAAAATAAATTATTATTTTTTATTTTTATTTATTTATTTTGAAATAAATAAATAAAACTAAAAATAAATAAACAAATAAAAACAAACATTTACATCCTTTGCTAATAAATTTTGAAATTAAGAAGATACTGTTGAGAATATTTACCTTTTTTCTGTTTGGAATCGTATTACAATTATTTTTTTTATAATTTATTAATAATTAAATTACTTAAAATTTAAATTTCAAAAATTTTAGTTATACTAGAAATTTTCTTTCCTACTCTGAATGCTTTAGATAAAATACGTAATACAATATTTAGTGGAAATAAATGATTTCTCACTATGAAAACTATTAATTAAATGGCATTCAATAATAAAAACAGAGAATTTTGAATGCATATTTATTTTATAATATTTTATCTCGATGCTAAAATCATGAATCAATTTGATTGTTATGCAATTTTAAATTAAATTAAACTGTCAAAATTTTAAATCTTAAAAAAATTTTTAAAAACATTTATAAAGGATTAATGTATATTTTTGATGAAATTAAATATTTTTAGATTTGCCTTTATTTTAACATAAAAAAAAAAACTGAAAAGGGTTCAGTTTAAAATTTTATATCACAAAACTTTATATTATTTCGTATTAATTCAACTTATTATTTTTAGGCGAATATTTTTCCAATTCAAAGACTTTTAATATCAGCATACATTTATTTCTATAAGTCATGATTTTCGTATTTATGTTACTTACAAATACACTACATATTCAGTACTTATAAGACATTGCTTTATAATGTTCAGCTTTCATAAAATTGAAATCCTAGTCTTTTTTCTTTATTCAAGATATTACTTTTCTTTGGGATTTTCTTAAATTACAATGGATATATGCATTCTACATTCAATGAAATGGTTTAATATTGCATGAATACTTTAATATTTTTATTTCTTAATTTAATATTCTCTCTTGTAATTCAATTCCCATTATTTTAATACTGAAATGTTTTATAGTTCCTGTTTTCTCTTTTATTTCGTCTATTTAGTTTTATTAGAAAATAGTGTAATATATATTTCTTAAATAACTAGTAAAATGAAATATAAAAATGCAACTTTATTGGGGAAAAAAAATGCTTTGTGTACATTTTATAACTTGGCTTAAGACATTCAGAATTCTTTCTTTTGAAGAGATTAAGATTGAGTATCCAATAGTTATTACTGAAGAAAAGCAGTATTAATTATAGCAGTATTGATATTATTTTTATAAAGTATAAATGCATGTTATAAATTAACTATTATAACAGCACCAAATAGTTTAATTTTTTTTCTTTTTTTTTTGTATATAATCAAAATTATATTTATTAAATATAAACAAACAAATTTTACTTGAAAAACGTGGTATATATTCTATTACTTTCACGAGAATATTTTTAAGTTTTGCAGTGATTTAAAAAAAAATTAATAATAAGAATAGATAAAGATCTATAAGTTACTTCCCTACATTTTGGAATCAAAATCAGGAAGTTCAAAGCACTATATTGGAAATAATGTGATCGCGGATAGATTTTAGGTTATAAAATCGCTTATGGAAATTACTTTCACAAAATTCTTGAATTTAAGCGAAATTTAATATAAATTATTGACTTAATAATCTTCCTTAAATCGGAAAAGTTGCTTACGACAATAATGCTGGGTGATTAATTTACATGAGAACCTGTTTGTTTTTCGCTTTACCCTTAAATCTGATGAATGGCTACATTCTAAAACAGAAGTAAATGTTGCCAATTTTGAAATGTTTGCCACCATTTTGAATCCATATATGAATACGTCGAACCAAGGATTTTTATAAATACACTATTACTGGCAAATTTCTTCTGTTATGATTGTTTTTTATGCATTGATGTTGGCATGCAGGATCTTGTTTTTTAGATTATTCTGACGAAAAAAAAATTTTATAACTGTTCACAGATGAGCTAAACCCACCGACAACCGAGCAGTAACTGAACTGTATCTCCAATGAAGGCCATAAAAGTTTGAATTATATCCATGCACACTTTAGAATTGTTGGTGTGGGTAAAAAAAAATCTGGTCCCCTCACTGTTCTATTATGTAAGTGCGCACCACACCTTCCTCTTTTTGATTTATAAAAATGATTCTCAAAATAAAAAAAAATAAAAAAATAAATAAACAAGCTTTAAAAATAAAAAAAACTTTGTAAGAAACAGTTTACTCAAATCCTTTGAGCAGAATTGGATTAAGAATTACTAATGATGTTCACAAGAGCTTATATTTGAAAAGTGAGTTTTTGCATTTAAAAAGTTGGGGGGGGGGATACCTGCACATTAGATGTACGCATATTTAATAAATAATTATGTTGAAAATCTTTCTACATATTATTAAAGACTGGATAATGCAAAAGGCTTCTCTTTTAAATTGATCAGCCCGTACATTAATATACTTGTAAAATGTTTCCTTTATATAATGCAATAGAAATGGGGAAATCTTTAAAAAATATTCAATTTTAAAGTTATTTTCCAAAGCTGTTTCTATCTATGTAAGAAATTCAGAAAATAAATTGATTTATCTCAGGTGCAACAAATCAGTGTTCATAAAAAAATTTTGAAACATTTGATTTGTTTCATTTCAACACATCAAAACATTTGACAATAAAAACGTTGAAGAAATGCTGATGGGATATTTCGTACAATGAAATAAAGTAGCTTTTTTTGAGAGTAATATCACATCGATTTATGAGTTGGTTATAAATCTAACATATAACTTACAACTTATACTATGCAGAATTTTCACTTAAAGCAATTAGCAGAAATGTTAAAAAATTAAGCGAACTTCATATTATTTGTATATATATTAAAATATATAAACAAATAATTCTTATTTAACTTCGTAGACGAGTTGCGCAGAAAAAAAGCTGTTAAGTAAAAAAATGAGACAATTAATTTTTCAATACTATTTTTTAGAAATTTCAGCTTATTAATTCTATGAGAGAATATATAAAATTATCTAAAAATTGCAACCCCTGCAACAAAATATTCTTTTTAGAAATAAACAAAATATTATTTATTCTATTAAAGTTTACAAAAGTTAAAAAACAATTAATAGCTTTGATTTCAGATCGACTGATATAAAACTAATTTAAATTACTTATATTTTATGAGACTCTAAATTAATATTAGAAAGTCTGCTGAAAAGAATACGAGAAAAATTTTTGAATTACTATTTATAAAATATTATTTAGTTTTAAAATATAAGCAATATTATTTTTAAAAAAAATGTTATATGATATTTCGAAAAGTAACATATTGATTTCTTCAATAGCCCACATTAAAACATTTTTTGAATATTCCACCTTAACTAAATACACCTTGTTGCAATCGAAATTAACTTTATTTTACTTGCTACAAGCAAGACTCGGTCCAATATCACAACATTGCGAAAAGAAATTGCATCCTAAAGTTCTCATTTTTGATTAAGTTATAGTGTTTATTTTTCAAATTAAATCCTTAGGAATGATAATTGTGATAGGTATTGTGTTAATCCAAGCTAATATATCGCAGGGCAGAAAGACCACCAACTACGAACACAGTTCTTGTCAAATTACCCCTTTTTCTTACCGCAACTCGTTAAAATTCTTCCTTTCCCCTAGAACAAGTCTTCCGAGAAAAAAGTGAAGAAAAACCGTGGGAAATAGATTAGTCACAGAAAAGACATTATTCTTTGACCGGCGCCATGGACAGGTGGACGAATCGAATGACAATCCAGGGGACACTGTCCGCTGTCTTGTAGAAGAATGGTAAACAAAGGGCCCAGTTTAAATTACCTTCCGGCTAAAAAAGGAGCGGTGGACAACAGAAGAAGAAACATATTGTTAATGGCCTTTGGGAAAAGGACCGGACCGGACATTTTTGACATGCGGAAAAAGCGTGGGGAAAGAACTCATTATGGTTTTTAATATGTTCCCTTTTTCGTTTACACGATTTTCTTTTTTTAAAAAAAAATAATAAAATAAAATTCAGCAATAAATATAAAAAAATTAAAATGAAACAATGCTTATAATATGTGCTTCACTAATATAAATTACATAAAAGAAAGTAATAATAACAAAGAAAATATTCTAAAGCATTCACCTGAATGAATTTGCTAAAATAAATGAGTGTATAAAAATCATAATGAATATATCATATTCAAAATAAATAAATATTTACATTGAACCAGATGTGGATACTTTAGACCCAAAGGGCCTAATAAAAAGCTGAGAATGCTTTTAAAATTTTGCATTACTGTTAAAAAAAATTTATATTTTTATAAAATAGTGAAAAATGCATAATTTTGCCTGCTAGTTTTACCTAATTAGTGTAATTTGACTGAATAAAAATAAATAATTAGTGAAAAGGTATCTTATAAATTTAATTTAAATAAAAATGAAAATTTTGTCTTTAAAATTTAGGAACTTTAATTCCGTAAATAATCATAATTAATTCCTCCTTATTCTGAGATTTTTAAAATTCATTTTCTTATATTAAACTAAGCACAATTATTAGACATAAATTCTCACATACTCTTAAGAATAAAAGTGTCTTCAATCTGTCTTAAGTCTGATTATCTGCACGTTTAAATTCAAAATATTAAAAAGCTTTAAAAAATAATTTAAATTAAGATGGATATAACGAAATCATATGGTTATAACTTGAAAAATCAGAAAATTTGTCCAGAAGGAAAGTATTATTGAAAAAAATACAAAAGATTTGCATCACAATGCAATATTATAGGAATAATGAAATTAACAAATAACAAATTGGCAATTTTTTTCACAATTAGCAATATAATTCAACAATTTAATACAATTTATATTTCATTAAGCTATACGTAGTAAGATTATAATGACAAAATAAATTAAATCTGATTACACTTGCTCAATAAATTCATATTAAAGAAATATAAAATTTTAACTTATTTTAATTTTTTATGTTTAAAATAGAGAATTTTGCTTTTATCTATTCAATTTAATTTTATTTTTTTATTATGAAAAATAAATCATAAATTAAAAGCACGATACAATTTTTCCATACCCGTTTATTCACATTTAAAATAAACTCTAATAATTAATTTGAGATAAGAAAAAAAAAAAGAAAAGATAAAACTTTCTCATACTAAAATGATTATAATCCAGAAAACCGGAAGCAATAAATACGACATATTTGGGCATTACAGTAGAACTCTATAAACAAGGAACAATAATATTGACTTCTCAAAAAATAATTGGAAAAAGTCAATACTATTAAATCTGTTGTTGAAAGAATGAAATGATTGTTGATTTAAAAAAAAAACAGTTAAGTAGTTTTTGAAGAGAGACTTATGGAAAACCGAATTGTAAATCAAAGCAACTAGTAACAATTAATCCTTTTGTAACAGTTACAGGAGTTCTGCTAATTATGACAAAACAAAGAAATGGCATGAGTACGCTATACATGCATAAACCATTGATTAGGCATTTCTAGTGTACTTATGCTATTTGCATTAATTGGAAAAGATTAAAATTTCTGAGATTATTTTCTCGTATATTTATAAGAAACAACAAGCTGCTCAATTAGATCTGCAACATCACGGATTATCTTTATTTTATGGACATAGTCTTAGGTTGAATAATAATTTTTCGTTAATAATGATTTTATTATTACAATCTAAAGAATTCTGATTATTTGATATATATATATACTCAGAAAGTCTTCACCAAACTTCAGTTAAGAAAGTGTAGTAACTATATGAAAAAAATAATAATAAATAATTATTTTTTTTAATTTACAGTTTCTTAAAGAAAGTAGAATGATATATGCTTTAATATTATTATAGTAAACAGATTTACAATTTTAATTAAGCTGCTATTGATTTTAGATTTTTGAACTAATTTTATAGGAAATAAGTTCATAAAGCTTAGAATTTTCACCAAATTTAATGATATGGAGATGTAGTCATTAGATCTAATTTTCATTAAAAGATAAATCCTTTAATATCTAATAATAATTTTTCTTTTTTTCCTTCAATCTAAATTCGATTTTCAAAAACAATTAAACTATGGGCAAAAATCGCGATTTTTTTTTGGGGGGGGGATGTATAGAAAATGTGTTTGGGTTTACATTTCGGTTTGTGGCCATATAGAGCAGCCAAGTCATTTTTTTTTTTTTTTTTTTGCGTCTAGAACGAAAAGAAGCTGAAAAAGTGAAAACAAATGCACTTTAATTCCTTCTAGGGTCAAATGTTTAGATAAAGATGTGTGGTACACAAGCGGAAATTTTTCTGGGGAAATCATCCACTCAGTTATCAACCTCATTGCTTGACAGTGGTTCAAAATAAAATTTGTATTATTTAGCTACATCGAATGGCATCGTTCAGTGGAAATAGGTCACCAGAAACATTGAATAACATAGACTGACCTAACTTTTTAAAATTATATTCAGAATCATCTCAAGTAGATTATTATGCAGTAATTGATTTTGAATAAATTCAAGAACGAGTTAAATTATTGCGATTATAACCATTGAAATTTATAGAAATCTATAACTTTTTTGAATTTAGTATGATAATCAAAACTTCTTTCAAAAGAGCAAATATCTTCTCTTTGCAGCAAATACTTCAGATTCTAAAGTTGTTCTATTTCTAGGAAGAAAAAAAAAATTTCATGAAAACTTTGATAGTCACTGTAAGGAGTGTTTCTTTTAATTTTTATTTATTTTACCTTTCCATAAAAATATTTTTTTTATCTAGGATTGAAATAGCTTTATAAGTAATGTTATCACGCTTTAAATCGGAAATTATATGGTTTCATCTTGGATTATTTCAAAATTTCCAGACAATGATAAAACATTTTCATAAATCTTTTCACAGTAAATTTAATACTTCATCGAAATGTTTTCGGATCTTAAAGAGGTAAGTGTTTCTTTGTTTGTTTTGATATTCACTTATAGATTTTAAAAGAATTATTTATTATAAATTTATCCTAACATATATTCAGCAAACAAAATATTTATGAAGAATTCAAGATTTAAAATTTTTTCACATATTTTTTTTATTTTCTGATTGGCAGAAGTATTTGTTGCAAACCACATATTGATTAGACTATACTTTAATTTATAATGCATTAAAAATTAATAAGACAACAGGAATTCTGATTACATTTTCTTTCTATAATATAGTACAAAAGCTTATAATTAAAAATAAAATAGCAAAACTTAATATTTCCAATCTAAATTTCCAGAGATATACAAAAATATATATATATAATCAATGTTTTTATTCCTCTTCATTTACTAGATTTGGTATTTACCAACCAACAGGTATTTATGCATTTAGGTACTTTTTTAAAAAAATATTTGATCAAACTAGAATCAGAATAGTCTACAAGCAATTCATCGATTCAACAGCTCAAGGATTCAATTCTCACTGACAATGTCAATATTTTTGGGACCTGGAAAAATTGTAAGTTCAATTTGTGTCCATTCTTATGGTTAAAACCTATCCATAAACTGATAAACCAAAGAAATAATTGTTTTGTAAAAATAAAAAAAAAAAATTGATGAAAAAATTTAAGTAAATTATTTGCTTTTAAGCAAAGCTATTTTTAAAGGCAATGAATTAAAAATATAAAATTTATTTGTATATCATAGTATTTATAAGAGTAGATAGTTTTTATTTTGATGAAATATTTTCTGATAATACGTTCTTTTGTGTTGTTATCAGTAATTCTACAGGCAAGCGTAACTTAATTAGAGACAATCAAACAATTTCTATAACTATGCATAATCAAAATGCAATTATCATGATTTAGATTTAAAATGCCTATTCATTTCAGAAATGAAGATAGTTTTCGAAGCCATTTAGAGAAATGCATATTTTTCCTATTTATGGTAAAATTCATTTATGACGAATCAAACGTGTTTATAAATCTGAAAATAACAATTTCTATAATTATGCCATTGAAAATATAAATGTAGCTTTCATTCATTTTCAAATTTCGCAAATATTACATTTTTGTTTTCAAAAATTGAAATCAAATCCTTAAAATTTTTTAAATTCCTATTATTCTTTTTTTAAGAAAAAATTAAATTGTTGAAATTTTTTAAAGTTTCAGCTGTTTAATAAAATAATATTTCTTTAATATATATAAAACTTTTGAAAAAATTCTCAGAAAATAATTTAAAACTCTTTTTGTTCCTCAATTTACAGGATATAACTTTTATGAAACCAACAAACCTATGTATCTGCTATTTCTTTGCTTCAAAATATATTTTTGTTAAATTTGAATTAAATCGCTGTAACTTTATAAAAAAACTTAAAAAGTTGTCAGAATATGGTGACACAAAAGCAGAAAATAAGTTTTATGTGTTTATAGACTTATAAAAATTTTTTTTAAATAATTTTACAAATTTTTGTGACGTATAGTTAAAAAAAGTAAGGATAATGAATATTTACAAACTTTAATGAGTAGTCTGGACAGAATATGTTACCCAAAAAAATAGTTCTTGTGCTTGAAGGCATAAAGGAATATAATAGACTTTTCAAGTAAATCGACACAAAATTAGTTACTGAATTATGCATAAGATGTCATTTGCTTCGTAATGGTTTAAATTCTTAAAAAAATGTAGTCTAACATTATGATAAAAAGTGGTGAAGATGTGTTCATTATATTTGGGAGATAGAGCAATTTTGTCAATATAAAATCTAAGATTCTTTGTCAGTATAATTTGACCTTTCAGCGTTAAGTACATCATTTTTAGAAAGTTGCGGGGAGTTTTGTGTTTCTTTTATCATAGGAATTTAATAAAATGAAAACATATCTATATAGATGATTTGTAAAAAAAAAAAAAAAAAAAAACAGTGGAATTTGCAGCTTAATTGAAAAAATTAAAGCATTAATAATTCAGATTACAGTTTGAGAAAATTTTAATCTAACTTTTTTTTTGTATTACTATTTTACAAAAGCTAAGCAAAATTCCTCAAATTGAAAAATTTGGTTGATTGAGGATTGAAAAAAAAACAAAAAAACAAAAAAAAAAAACAATGGGTTTCTACAAAAGTTTCACACTTATAAGTAAAAGTTTCAAAGAGTATGCAGCTTCTCAGTGAAAAATATTAGCTTATCAAACAATTTTTATACAGTGATAAATAAGAAATATATAGAGAGAACTATTCATCATTAAATTAATAAAAGCATGCAAAGTAATTAAATTTCAAACACATGACCATACTTGTTGCTAGTAAAAAAAAATTGCTGTGATATTACACCTCATTAATAATGTACAAATAAATAATGCAATTTCCTTCAATTTATTTTAAGTAAAAAACACATTGATGTATTTAAATTTATTAATATAAGCAATTATATCAGTTATTAAAGTAAATACTCTAAGATGGAATTAAAATTATTATTTTATTAAAGTAGTGCTAGGAATGCTTAAAATTCAAAGAAATGAACATATATATATATATATATATATATATATATATATATATATATTTATATATATATATAATAAATTAGAAAATTAAATTAAATTTATATATATATTATTTTTAATGTAAGTAAAGTTTTAAGCAAGGATTAAAAGTAATTTTTGATCACAAAAATTGTTTTTATTAAAAATCAGAAGATTTTTCTATCTTTCTTTGTTCATACTCTTATATTTGTTCCACTTTATTGGATATTATATATTCACATACCAACAAGCAAATCTCGAACATGCAAAATGAACTGCGATATACAAGAAGATTCTTTTTTGTCTCTTAAATAATTTGTTATTGCCATACATTTTCTTGAAGAAACCGTAACTTTTAAGATTATAAAAAGTGATTGTAAGAGAGTTATTTATAAATTAAAATTTTTACATTATTTACAATTTTAGATATTGTTTTAAATTTTTTTAATGTCTATCTATTAACCAATCGCAATAGTTTCTTGATATTTATGCTTACTCCACAACTTATAAGAACTTTTATTAAATTAAACAATTCAATTAACTTCTTTTTTAAAAAATTTATTTAATCTAATTTTGCTTGCTTTTGTGGTGTTATTCATTTTGACTTTCATAAGTTTTGTTTATAAAGGAATAATTAAATCAATCTGTATAATAAAAAATTTTTCAATATTTTAGTTCACAAATACCACAGAATCCAAAAATTTAACTTTAATATTTATTTAATTTTTAAGTGCATTTGACGTTAACATGTCCTGTTCCATGTAATTATTTCATTGACATGAGATTTTAAAATTACTTATTAACCATAAAGTGGTTGTTTCTTTTGTTACTGTTGAGATCACGTATACGTTACTTTATTTTACTTATAACTGGTCTGTGAATTAAACAAATAATCGTTTTCACCAGTAATGTCGAATATACAATTTTGTCCATCCATCAAAAACGAGTGAATTTCTTAGTGGGATTAGCTTTTCAGTGAGCAATTGCAAAGAAAAATTTCGGTCAATATCTTAGTGGGATTGGTTATTTAATATATTATTGGAGATTTGTCTCTCTTGATACCGCTATTAAAAAATAAATACGTATTGATCATTAAGTAAAGATAAATTTTTTTCATTTATTAAATGTTAATATTTTATTGTTTATGCAAGTAATAAATAAATCATAAATCCACTTTAAGGTTAGTTTAAATCGGCAAGGACAATTTGATTGTTTTTTTTTTTTTTTTCTTTTTTTCTAATTTCTGTTGTATTAAAGACACCAATTATATTATAAATTAAGATATCCAATTAAAATAGGATTTATTTAATATTTAAAGAAACTACTCTTGACCTAAGAACAGATGATTTTAGAATTCAGTTAGAATAAATTAGAAATCAACACTGAGTTTGCATGTATATGCGAACTTGCTTGTTTTCATGTATAGGAAGGATTATCCTCAATTCAGCTAATTTTTTGAGTATTGAAATATTGACATTATTTACATTACCTGAAATCTGCATTAGCATGAAAGACGAGTTACGTTAATTATATAGCAAAAATAATTAACATAACTCGAATAAATTATTTCTAGTGGTAGTTTTAAAAATTTAAAAATAATTCTTTTAATTTCTGACGTTACTCTGGATTTTGTCCGAGAAATTCAATAGGAAATTATGTAAAGTTATTTTTTTCAAATATTTTTTTATCAAAAAGATTACACGTAAAACTTATTTTTCAATATTTAATAACTGACAAGTTTTTAATTTTTAATAGCTGACAAGCGATACCTATGTCAGTTAATCTATCAAGCAGTTTCTGCACATTCAATCCATTTTCAGAAACTTTTCAATAAATTGATTTTTATAGTTTTTCTGAAATAATAGTCAAATATTTTTAAGTAATAAATACTGAAAATTACGATAAAAAGTTTGAATCTAAAAAAACTTAAATCTCAAGAATTATGTAGAAAGACCGAATACTTAAAACTACTTTATTTTATTTCAGTCTTTTTAAATTTTTTTCTCCCCCATTTTCGGCATTTCTACCATTAGTTACAATTCTAAAATTCTATCAATATATGTCCCCTAAATTTTACTTAATTATTTATAGATATATATACTTCCAAATTTACTAAATTTTCCTGTTTTATATAACAATTTGTATATAAGTATAGAATATTTATATTAAAAAAATCATTCCGTCGAGATTTTTAAAAATCTTTATTTACCTGAAATTTATCTTCATTTTGGTTTATTCTTAAATTAACACAGTTACCTTTAAAACAAATTTGCATAAAAAATCCATGATTGGCTCCTTGCTCTTTTCAATTCAAGGTTTTATATTTTTTATTTGGAAATTTATTTATTTTTATATAGTTCTGTCTATAAAAGAAACTTTATACGATATATTGAATATTGAAAATCTTTTCAGTCATATTTTATATTTCGTGTATAAAATTTATTGTACAGTATGTTTGCATGGAATTTATTGTATATTCATAAATAATATTGTACGTGTTCAATAATAACAGAAGATTTTTTAGAATAAGAGCAATAATGGTATAAGTTAAACTGAATCCAATAATGGTACGATTTAAAGCAGATTTATGAACTATTGAGAACTGAGGATTGAATATATTATTCATATTTAATTTGAAAGCAATATCTATGTACTTACTTAAAACATTATTTTCTTAAATAAAAATGTTAAAAGAAATTTCATTGATTAAAAAAAGTGTTTCTTATACTGTTGAATAATTATTTGCACATAAATAACGAGTTTATATTATGCTGTATTTTAAGAAACGTATAATGAAAAAATTAATAAAAGTACCTGATTAAATTTTCAAGAACAGCAAAAATTGATTTCTCATACATATCCTTAAAATTAAATAACTGAGCTTTATCATCATTTTTATTGATTTGGCATTTACATTTCAATATTTACTTTGTTTTATTTTGAAGATTGATGAAAGAATAGGGAAGTTAATTTAGAACTATATTTTTCTTACTTTTTAAGAGTCCGTGCAGGCAAAAGTTTTACTTCGTTGAAATTTTGATTTATAAATAGCTTTAAAAATTTTGTTAATTGCTCTATTAGATAAATTTAAAGAAATTATTAAAATGAAAATAATTCACATAATTCTTATAATATTTATGTGTCATTCATTTAAAACAAAGAGTTTCGATTTTTAAAAAAAACTAACTTCAATTACATATTTTCTAAGATAAGACATTTTTTAAAATTATATAGACCTGAATTCGGTTTTAAAACTTTACAACAATAAATATATTTTAGTAAAATATTCTTATGTAAAAAATAAATGATGCGCATAAATTTGAAAAATACTCAATGCTGAATTATTCTACGGAAATTTGTGTTATCAAAAAACAAAACAAAAATCCGGATAAGGCTGTTCATGTTAAAATAAATATCTTAATAGGCATTTAGAAGAATTGAATTAGTACAAAAAAGCTTAAATAATTAAAAATAATATAATTTTAGGATAATATTTACATTTATTAAAGGAATTATGAGTGAAAGGAGAATCTCTCGTATTTAATGACAACTTGAAATGCTAATCTGTTTTATAAAATTAAATAATTATAATGTTAAAAAAATGCTTTCATAAAATGAATCACTACAATTTAATATATTAAAAACTCAAATTTAAAAAATAGAGACAAAAATCTTTATAAGCTTACAATATATATAATTTAAGATGCTATGGACAAAAAGAAATGATTCAAGTTACTATGGATATTATTAATATGTAACTTTTTAGCAAAGTGTTGTATCAAAATTTCATTTATAAATTATATATTAGTATATATGGATAACTGGAATTTCTAAAAAAAATTTCTATTGTTTCTGCAATAGTTAAAAAAATATATATTTTGTTCTCTCATAATCAATTTTTGTGGATCATTTTTTTCTTTTCTCTAACAAGGTTCACATAAAAGCATTGTATAAAAAGATGCAACTTAATTTATATTTAAAATTTTTTCTTAATAATTTTAAATTAATTTTTGAAAAATCTATTTGTTACTATTAAAAAAACTTACATAATCAGGATATAAATTTATGATTATTAGATTTACTTTGAAAATCATTATTATGAAAATTACGTATTCAATCGGAATAATATCGCAAGAAGTGGGTAGGAACCCACTTCTTTCAAAAATAAAAGGTATTCGAAATTCCCAATGTAATTTTTAATTATTTTTAACTTTGTAATTATTTTAATTTAAATTATGTAAAGTACCTTAATAGTCATGAAATGCAAGATGACATATTCCTTAGGTAAACTTAATAGGCGGTCCAGCTGGCAGTTAAGAAATTTGGTATTCTGTTTAAAAGTTTAATTCCTATCTTGTGCATGGATAGTTTGGAGTCTACATTAAATTTTAGTTTCTACTCTTATTAGAGTTCATCTGCAAAAAATGACTATAGAAATAGCCTAACTAAACCAAAACTAATAGACGCCTACCATTTTTATCTTTTGATCTAGGACAAATTTTTCATTCTTAGTTTCTCGAAAAGAAATTGAAAACTCTTTCTGATTAATAAAACGTACATTCTTTCTCCATGGTGTATAGTACTTTATATTCCTTTAATATGTAAGTGTAGTTTGTATCGATAAGTAAAAAATATTTCCTCTATAGAAAATATAACTTAAATAGAGATAATTCCAGATGCGTTTTTTATCTATGTAATGCAACATTAATAATCAAAAACGTAAATAACAGCTTTTGTTAATGTAAATAACAAAAGCTGTTATTTACTTTTTTGGAAATATCATGAGCATAACAATTTTCAGTCCAGAAGTTTTCATTATCATCTAAATTTGAAGTTTTCCTCTTTGTATTTTGACAAGTTTGTTAATAATTTTAATGATGAGTTTTAAGATGAATATTTTATTTTAAATTTTTAATGGGGTAAAATTTTGAAGATTTTTATTGCTTCCATTTATTGCATAGAACTTCGATTATAACATACTATTCATTTCCGCTTTACATATTTTCCACGAAATTATGAAAGATGGTACGGACATTATTCTCATATTTTTCTTAAATGTTAATACTGAATTTCAGTTAAATTGAATTAGTCTGAAGAAATTGGGAGATTACTTGGATAATAAAAAATTCTATTGTAAAAATGAATAATCTCAAACTACAATTAAATTTCCTTTTAAATACATTAAAAAAAGTCTTTATTATTTATATTTTTTGAAAAAAAATAGATTTTTACAAATTTGAATAAGCAGTGCTTTTCTCTTTTTGAATTTTAGCCAATTTTTATAGTGAAGAAAAAGTTAAAAGCATTAATCGAATTTCAATTAAACTTTTCATTGAAATTCAAATAAATTTATAAATATTTATGGTATTTAGAATGTTTTTTTTTAATTTTAAACGAATTCGGAATATAAATTTAATTAATAGAAGACAAATAATTTTGTAAAGTATTGAAATAATTAAGTAAAGAAGTTAAAGAAGCTAAGAATTAATAGCCAATAAAATTTTATTCTAGGAGGCTAACGTATTCTAGGCTAAAGTAAAATATATCTGCATCAATATTTTAGTGCAAATATAACCTCCAAATATTTTGAGAAATCGTTATTTCTAAAATATTAAATAAATATATTTTCTAAATCTATTTTAGTTAGTAAATCAGGGGAGCTGTCAATTATTTTAGCTTTTCTAGACTAAAATGGAATTAAATTAATGCACACCATTTTAATGCTTATAAAACAGAAAAAATTAACTTGATATAAAAATTTAATTTATTAGTTTAATTCTATACATATTATATCAGTTTATCTAGATTTAATTGACATAAGACAATTTTCTCAACAGAAATTGAACTATTGTATTACTTACAATTTCAAGACCAACGGAAAGACAGTCTTATATATATATAAATTTAATATTAATATATTCCTCCTTTCATCCTTTCGATAAAACTGAGTACCAAGCATTCTTGGGAACTAAAAGCTGGAGGTTTAGCATTAGGCTGACCACCTAACCAGTATTTATGCACAGCAACCAGAACCTTCGGTCAAGAAAACAGATATGGGCACTTGTAGGCCTTGGCTGCCCGATAGGCTGTTGTGCCACAGAATTTAGTTTAGATTCTACAATGATTAGGGGACTTGCTGAATATTTTTAATTTAATGAGTGACGAATCATAGCGGCTTTACAAGATATATAACTTGCTGTAGTATTTTTTGCAAACAAAAGTAAACATTTTTTCTTTTCTTAACCAGTTGAATATTTTGTTGTGATATTCTTTGTACTGAAGTATAAGTACTGCGAATATAGTACTTCTTTAAGTGAGAAATCTCTTAGTTTACAAGTCTAATAATTTAAGATTTCATGAGCATCTTTTCAATATTTCTCAATCTTAATTTTATTCTTGAATAATGTTTCCATATTATGGATTTTTCTTAACTGATATGTCATTCATCATGATATAGATCTAGATTTTATGGTTGACATTAATGACTAGGCGTCTCTATGCAATTTAAAGTTTTTTCAATCCATTTTTCTCAAACTCAGAATTAAGGTTGGTAGCTTTTCTCCAGGAAATTAAGCTGTGTTCTTATTAAACTATCAGTACCATATAGATGTGCTAATGTTCTAATTTTCATATATAAATCGGGAATTTTGTCAGTAAATTGCATCTCATTTAAAAATTTTCAAAGCTAACTTTTAAGATTTTCCGATTCAATTAATATTTATAAATAAATAAACAGATTACATATTTTGGTGTAAATTGAAAAAAATATGGTTGCGTAGATAAAATAAATAATTTTAATTACATTAATATCTAAATTTCATTTTTAAAATGAATTTATGTTGTTTTTCCAAAGCTATATTTGGTTTTACCCATTTTTAAATTTTATTTGTAATATTAACCTAGTTTTGCCACTTTACTTTCCTATAATTCAAAATGCTTTCGGTTCAATAGTTCGTGCGTTCGAATCCCACCTTGGGCTTGGATATTTGTAGTGGTTCGGAATCCACTTTAAACTGTAAATCCAGTTCCAATTAGCCCTCGCGTGCAAAAAATGATAGTTGAGTAACAAACAAACTTAATGTAAAAGGTTTAAAAGAATCATTTGCTGAATAGCAAAATTTAGTATTCGGCTTTAAATTTGAAAAAAATGTAGGATTCCTTTTAATTTCAATATGAACAGTGTGAAACTGGGATTTTAATTTCAGTAATCCAAAGTTTCTTTACTTTTCATTTACTTCTTTCTAATAAATAGAAATAGTATTAAAAATTATTGCAAATTATGTCCCTTTATTGCATAATTCATTTTCAGTTTTAAAATTTATATAAATAGTATATAAATATATATTTATAATGCAATATAAATAGCCTATAAAATTAATTTTTTTTTTGTATATCCATTTGATCTGACTTTTTTGAAAACATATTCAGTCCTTACTATCGAGATAAATATTTTGTACCAAGTTTTGATTATATTAATATTTTCTTAGAAAGTTCACAATTTTTATCTCTAATTTCTAATAATTTATAAGTAGATAATATTTTATTTGTAAAAGATTGATAAAAAGCTCTCTAAAATAAAAAAAATCCTTATTAAATAAAATAAGTCAAAAATCCCAGACGAATTTTTAAAAACTAGAGATGTATATTTCTAATGATCCATTTACATGTAGTTTATGAACTCAAATTTTTAAACTAAATATAATTTTTTATAAAAATTGTTTTCATTATAAAGTTTTCTTAGATTAATTACCAACTGCTATTTATTAAGAGTTTTTAAGGTTAGGGAAATTATAATTTATCAATTATTATTTGACAAACCTTAAAAACCCTATCTTCGGTTAAATAATGAATTTAATGTAGACATAATCAAGAATTATCCTTTTAACAGTGTTTGGATAGTTTTAGCCTCTTCAATGGGCTTTCATGTCACAGAGTATATATATATATATATATATAGTTTATTAATTTACAGTAACGGTTATAAATTTATAAATGAAATTAATATGTAAGATTTCCGTTAATTGTGTATTCAGTGTGCTTTAAATGTTCAAGTAAAAATAGAATTGGCAAATCTACACTATAGACATGCGTTATTTTATAAAAAATACATAATCGTTCTGTAAAAAGTTATATTAAGCGTAGGAGTTTTAAATAACATTTATCACGTGTAAAGGTGAAAAATACTTAAGTCGATTTCCTTGCTGTGGATCTATCTCTGTTTATATTTTATAAAACGAATCTAATTTTTCATGTTCTTCGAATTTTACAAATGATAAGCTGCCATTCTATTGGTAATTTTAACACTCTTCCACATTAGTGAAGACAGCAAGTTCCTCCCTTCCCATTGAAACATTTCTTTGCTTTCTAACAGCCTCGGGCTAAGGGCTGAAAGTGATTTTTTCTCCTTGCAAGATGCTTTCAAGATACATGTTTGGTGAACTGCCTGTTATATAAAGTACCCGTGGGAAATCGGTAAATACAACTTACTTGGAATCGCAACCTTAAAATATTGACTTTCAATAGAAGAGTTACGCCTTTTCTGCTGTTGGACAGGAGACTAATGTTAGCTGGTTTGTTCTGCCCCATTGAGCCCTGTTGTTCAGCGTGTTCTAAGAGGCAGTGAAAAATCACTCGGTTTCGGGTGTCTTTGGTAGACATTTACTCGACATTTATCTTCAGAGCATGCGCATTTGAAAGATACTTGTTCTACCTTCATGGTGGGCTACATGAACTATCAAAGTTCCTGATACTGAAAAAAAGATCGTATTTCTATGTGAAATTATCCGCTGAGAAGCAGGAATAGAAATACCACATTAAAACAATCAGCTATCATACTGCGAAATTAAAAAAAAAAGACTAATTGTAATTATATAATTTATTCTTCCTCCCACATAGAATATTATAAATCAATTTTGAAAAACTAGGATATACCATCCAAGTTAATAAATATTAATTAATTTATCTAGACATGTATTTACAGTCAACAAAATTAATCACTTTGGAGGGAGTATTATATTGACTTTGGGTGTTTAATTTCATATTAATCAGAAATAAATTACTCTGCAAATTATGAAGACATACACATATTTTTATTTTTAAATTTATTAATAACTACATTCAATTTATCGACTTCGAGAACAGTTTTATCCCTTCATTATCTGTAATCAGTGGATCAGAATTTATAATTTAACTTGATGGAAATGATCTTGATTTTTGTATTTCTACCCTTATTAAAAAATTGAAAGATTCAATTTAAAAATATATGAAAAAAAATTGAATTGATAAATTGATGATGGCTGAATAAAAATAATAAATACTAATTTCGAAGCCATGAAATAAATTTCTTCAAAGAAAAGTCTTAAATTGTTTGCAATAAAAGTGATATATAAACAGGGTAAATAATTTAATTTAAATATTCTATTAAAGAGATATAAATTTATTTGTTAATTTTTCTTACAGTTATACTTATCGTCAGAAGGATGATAATAAAGAATCTCATAGAAATTACAAGTATATATAGAAATTTTTAAGATGATTGCTTATGAAAAATTTCTGATATCGAATGAACAATATATTTCTGTCAATAAAAATTTTCTGAAATTTAATATTTTAAAAAGTATTATATATTAGCATTTATTTTGACACTGTTTACATAAAAATTGTGGGACTTCATTAAAATAAATATATTTATATAGTTCTGTTATTTAAATTCTACATGCATTTCTCAATATTTTATAAAAAAAAATATTTTTATAAAATATAAATTGGTGCTAATACTTAGAAAAACAATTAGGCATGTTTTCTTCGCAACTTTTCCACTGAACTTTTGTGAAATATTCTCTTTTTAACAACAAATAAAAGAAAAAAAATTGTTAATTCTTTAAAATAAAAAAAAAAAATCATTGAATCACTGTCTTATTTAATTGTTTCGAATTTAGATTTAGGCAAGAAATTAATAAATAAGAAAACAATTAAAAAAAATATTTGATTATATAAAGAACTTTGAATAGAAACCCAGCTCCTTATAAATAATTAACCAGAGTTATTTTCCTCTAGATTTATAATGTAAAAACTTTATTTGTTAGAAAAATGTTTTTTGAATTTCATTTAATAATAAAGAATGAAATTTGTGTACATACTACAAATAGTAAATAGAAAACCTTTTATTCATTTCTCATTATTTTTATGATTGCTTCTTATTCATTAATGATAACTTCTTATTCATTTCTTATTATTTTTGAGTAGAAAAATCCTGAGTTTGAAATTTTTTTCTCATTAAGCAGTATTATAAATGAATTCGGGCTTATATATTTTCTTGATGTTGAGTGGTTTTATACGTAGACATTTCGGATAACAAAATAATAATTTAAAATATAATATAATTTAATAAATCCCGTCCCGTTTTCATTTTAATTTGAAATTCATACTAAGCATTTTTTATATTAAAGTGTATATGACTCATTTATTTTTATTATTTAATTTGAATTTTTACAGATAATGGGATATGCGTAGTGAGCTTTTTTTTTTTTTTAATTATTATTTTTTTTTATAAAATACATTGATAAGTACCATTTCTTTCAACTGAAATATTAATATACACCGATATCTGATCCTAAAAATATTTAAATATATAATACATTTGCATTTCATGCTTTTTGTAAAATGTTCAACTATAATTATGCATTAACCCCATTACTATAACCATACATTAGCTGTCATTCTATTTCATTTTTAATTATTAAATTTTATTTTCTCATACATTATCTAAAAAATAGAATCATCGATTAAATTAATGAATATAAAAATATGTATCTTTATAATTCATTAAAATTATCCAAGCCATACTGAGAATTATTCTCTTAATAGTATCCAATATTGAGTTCTCAATCTTTCCATCTTTAAACCGTGTTATATAGAGGGAAGAACCAATTAAGAAATTATTTCTAACAATCAGTGCATATTTTATTTTCCTTTCGCTAAGGAAATTTTATATTATATATTTTAAAGTTGCGACAATTTATCTTACATTAGGATATGCTTTTTTAAAAAAATCATATACATATTAAAATAATCATGCTATTTAAAGTAAAGATAGAAAAACTTTTTAATACAAGTCTTGATTATATCTCATTAAGAATCAGATATTTAAATTTACTTCTTTAAAATCCAATTCTAAAAAAATTCCAAATTATACTTTATATTTTCTAATACTTCGCATCAAATTGTGATGAGAAATCTTATCTTTGATATAATATTTTCTCTTTTATTTTATTTTTTTTTCAAATTAAAATAGCAAAAAAGCTAGATTACTATAACAGCCAATGGCAGACGTGCCAAAGGCATTGTCTGCTCTTTGACATAAGCTAATCAAGACACATTTTCAAATGGCGGGAAAAAATTATTTGCTGAGAAAAATGATTCTACTTAAAATTTAAGGAAAGTTCTTTCTTTATATCTCATTTAGTATAATGTCGAAAAAGTTTTTCTAATTAATTCAAAAACTGTTAGAAAAATAAAATAGGATATTATAAAGATAAAATTTTTCAACAAAGGTCTAATTACACTTAGATTTTAATTCTATTCAAAATTCCATTAAGATTCATTTAATAGATTTAGGATGTATTTTCTTAAAACTACATATTTATACGTGATTAATATTTGACTTAACTTTAATTCGAAATCTTCCATCTTAGCCTGAATCTTTCTTTATTTACACTTTTATTATTTTTATTTATACTTTTACTAAAAGTTCAGAAGAATTGAGTCACAAAAATTTTTATTGTTTACTCCACCATTAACAATGCAATTGTAACAATAACAACAACTGTACTTTCCATTTTTTTACATTTGAGTAAAATTCTCTTCCCTGCGAAACTATTTTTTTTATTAAATAAACACTGAATAAAAAAATGTTTTAAATAAAATATTTATTATTAATATGATATTTTAATTTTTGTAACTTAAAAAGAATAATTTTGAAATGATATTTTTAACTTTAATATTCAGATATTCAAAAGTCGTTCCCGAAAAGGAAACATACGTGCTTAAACTAGATCTAATTGTAAGAAAAGAGTAGGTTTCCTCAAGTATAGAACTCATTAAAATGACCCCCCGCTGTCGTCCCATCTATTGGACAGCCGCCTGAAACCTTGTGAAAAATGGCCTCACCTCAGTTGACCAGCCTTCTTTTCTTCCTGTCTCACGGTGACCACTTGAAAGATATTTTGGTTAAGATTGTTTGTTGTTCACATGGTATTAGTAGTGAGTTTGGAGCTGGATGTAAATATACATATACCCGCTTTTTTATTTAAAAACTTGTGATCTATTTTTGTATTTTTTAAATAAATACGTAAGTAAACTCATTATAATTTTTAATTATTTTAAATTATTATTAATTTACGTACATTATTTGAAAAATTCTAAACTTCTCAGAATCTTTGTATTTTAAGAACAATACAAAATTCTGAATTTTGAAAAGTGTATTTTTTTACATACACATGAGCTTTTCAAATATTCAACTAAAATTCAGTGAATATTGAAATTAAAAATATTTTCATAAAAATCAAGAAATCATTGTAATTC
>JAPDSC010134353.1:0-14811 GCA_026290005.1 Latrodectus geometricus
AATGTACTTTAATTGCTTATTTTGTAGATTTTACAAAAGAAAGCAAAAACAAAATACAATATATATATATATTTATATAACAATTTCGTTAAAGGAAAATTTTAATTCATCTTCCAATGCTATTTACAAAACTATTTTCAGTTATGAAATTATTAGATATTATAATCGGACTTCTTCTCTTCTTCCTCTAATATGTATTTGATAGAAGTGCTTAAAAATAAAGAAACTATATTTCTGAGAACAAATTTTTTTTTTTCTGTAAACTCAGAAAAAATGAAGCAAACATATTGCTATTTTTTAGTAAAGTTACACTGTAAAAATCTAGAAAAAGGAAGGAATTTTTACTTATATAAGTAGTCATGCATTAAAGGCAATTTAAAAAGACAATAGTAACAATAGGTCTCTTTCTTTGAAAAGAAGAGTTGCAAATTATTAAATAAAATCATTTAAATTAATTACATTATATAGACATATTTACAGGAAATTAAAATAAACATTAAAAAGTTGTAAAATACGTATAATTGCTGTAATCAAAATTTCGATGTCATACTTTGATCTTGTTTATTAATTTCACTAAAGACCGACATCATGACGTAAGTTTCAATTCATTTAATGTTGTGGTTTTCAATTAAACCTCAGATAAAAATGCTGCAGACAAACAGCAAGATAATTTTATTTACATAAATTTAATAACTGAATCAAAGACATTTCTCATGGCTTCATACAATATCGTGGGATTCTAAAACATTTCAGCAGGATCTACTAGCAGTATGCTTGAAAGGCGTGTAAATTCTAAATAGGATTCATTTTAGAATTAAGTTTAAAGTTTCCAAAAAAAATATTCATTTACTTTCTGAATGTAATAAAAGTTTTCATTCATAATTAGTGTATCTTTCCTAAATGAAAACAGATAACTATAATTAAAATATCATAAATTTATTCAAAATTTTATTATTTGATTCCTCGTTGTAAAAATTGTAATATTTGAGTATGATAAGAATGTGTAATATTTAAAATTTAAGAAATACCATGTATAAAATGTTAAATGCTATTTCCAAATCATTATGCTAATTATATTTTTTTACAAAGATGACACAATTAATTAAAATATTACAAATGATTCAAATGGTTTATTGTGAAAATTATATTGAAGACATGAGTTTTGATTCATTTATATTTTTAAAGACAGATTTTCAATTTAAATTATAATGATGTATTGATTATAAATAATTCTATAATATGTTTTGTATATATATTTTATAAATAATTGTTAATTTTATAGTTTTGTAAATTAATGAATTAAAACTGCATTTTGTTATTCATGTTACTTTTAAATTTGCTACAGATAATGTTCAATAATTCACTAATTCAAGGGCTACTCCATAATTTCTGCTAAAATATGCTGAACATTTCCATCCTTTAACTGTTTTTAATTTAAGATTATTTAGTAAAAGTAAGATATTGCATATAACATTTTATTTATTATAATTATTTTCATTATTATTATTCAAACAATATAATTTTTTCTAATATTCTGACGTGTGAACTTTTCTGAAAAAACTGCATTCCAATTAAAGAAGTTAAAACTGTATCACATGTTTATGAAGGTTTAATTGGTCCTTTCTAAACAATGAATTTAAATATTCTAGAAATGTACATGAATTTTTATACTTTGAATTTATTTTATCCCTTATTAGAAGTAAGTTTAGTCTCTGAAATGATTTTATTTTGAAATATATTAATTACATTAAACAAGTACAAATCATTTAATAGTAAATGTATATTAACAAGTATAAAGCAAGCATTTTGTATTTTTTAGTGTTGTTAAAATTCAAATGATCACAATTTTATTTTCAAAATAAAGAAAGCTAATTTAAATTAATTAAAAAAAACGTTATAAAATATTGATTAATTAATAAAAAATAAAATAAATTTATGAAATAACATTAAATTGTAATTTTTAATCCATATTCAAAATATATGAATAAAAGAAATCCTAAATATCAAAATGTGCTAGAAGTCATGTTACTTTCAAAATATATAGTAAAAACACATTTTTATTCACTTTTTCGTTACATTATAAATAAAAATATAAAATGTAGTTCGACTTGTTTAATATAGATATTGATATTGTCTACATATATGAAGATTTTTTTTAAAAACAGAAAATACGTAAAACAGATTTCAGATATTACACTTTGAAATTATAGTTTCAAAATCTTTACTATGGAATTTAAAATTTAATTCCGCATTAAAAGACACATCCGACGTATCTCTAAATTCATATTTGAGCTAACAGTAAAAATATAAAATATTGATCTAAAATGTTCCAAGGCAACATATTTTTACGAAAGAAACTTCTTCAAATATTTGTGTTTTTTAAATATTAAGAACATACAATAATACGTATAAAAGAAGAGACTGGACGGGGATGAAATTCGATTTTTTCTGCCATGTATGAAAAAAAAAATTTTGCATTTGTTAGCTTGAAAAAATATTTTGGAATATTTGAAAATTTAAGAATTTTAAATTATTAAATTCAAGTAAAAAGATGTATTTTTCGTTAAAGAGAAAATAAAAAAGTAAGTGCAGTTATATAAATAATGTATAAAGTTCTATGCATCATGTGTGCATACCTATCTATATATATTACAAAATACATAAGCCAGAGAGAATGACTTTCTACAAACGTATCCATAAAAACATTGACAATTTGTATAAATGATTTAATTAAAAAATTATTGTAAAAAATTGTAGATCTATGCACAGTTTATATTTTCCATTCAAATAAATCAATTAATTAGACTATGCTTTTAATAAAATGTTAGTTTAATTATAAATGTATTTAGTTAAAAAGATATAGCATATTTTTGTATAAAAAGTTCTGAATTTGAAATTTAAATTATTCTATAGATTTTTTTTCAAAAAAATATATGCAGCGTAAGCGTAAAACGAACAATTCTGTGATTTCTTATAAATTGATTATTTTTCCAATTTCCAATTTACAGACTGACCAAATGATGTGAAACCTAAATATGTATATATCAGATGAATTGTATGAATAGATGAACTGACTTTATTTCTCTATCAGAAAAAATATACTTTATATATATTTAAACTGTATATATATGATATATTTTATATTTGGTTTGTTATTAACATATGGTTTTATAATCACGTACAAAAGTAAAATTTTAAATTTAGATGACAAGTGAGACTTTTCCACAGTAACTTTACCCAAGTAAACAAGTGAAGAGGCTCACTTGCCAAATATACAAAAGGGTTAAAAAGAGATTATGAAGAAAATTTTTCATAAAGTTATTTTTATCATTTTTTATGCTTATGATGATTCTCCTAATGTTTGTATGTAAGTATGTATGCATATATATAAAACAGGCTTACACCAAAAGTTTAGAGTAGCCACTTCAGTAACAATTTTTATACCAGCTTTTTAAGCTGTTTTGTTACTGAAGTTACAAAAATATAAACATTTATTATCTATCATAAAAAACACTACATGTTACACATTGACTGTACTAATTTTACAATATGTAAATTCTCTTAATTTTGAACATTGGTGTTTATTTTAATTTAATTGTAATTAAGATTATTTCTAATTGTTATTAAGAGAATTTGCATATTTCGTTGATTTTCTTTAACCGACTCAGCGTCCACGACGTATCTGTTATGTAGCAATAAACTGGTCCAAAAGCGTCCACAACAGCAGAGATACGTCAAAACTTTCCTGTTCAAAAACGGTCTACTACGGCAGTGATTTGTCTCAGAGTTTTCACCGAAAGCTGCAACGACGCATAATAGAAAACCACTTATTTTTGCTTTTCCCCTAATCAGTGGTTTGATTGATTGGTCTTAGTTACGCGAACCACACTCCTTGGAGACTTTTCTTTGAAAACTAAAACGCAACCTGAGTTTTATGCCAAATATCTAAAATAACGATTATTTTTTCGCCAAGATTCAACTTTAAAATTCAATAATCTATAAATTTGCTAATTTATAAATAAAATGCAAGTTTATTCAATACATATTATTTTTTATTTTAGTTCCTATGCTAATTGAATTAAGCGGTGTTATTGCACAAAAAATTTAAATCTCTATGCATTTTTAAATCACTAACACTTGCCTTCTTTTCTAAGTTAAATTTTGATAATATATTTTCCTTTTTATACTAATTATTTCATACATTGTAGTTAATTTAATTCAGTTTTTATTGTTTTTGTTGGCATTTTTTATCAACTCAATAATTTCGACTGAAATAAGCAAATAAATTTCGTAAATGGAAATTATTTCATTTCCAGTGAAAGAGTTCATGGCTGTAACAGTAAAATCGATTGGTTTTCGGTAATTAATAATATTTACCTTAATTTTTAATTACTAAAATTCATACACTGCATATTACACTTTATTTCGTTATTATTTTAATTTCTTTTAACATACACTTCAGATATTGATAATAAAATAGAAGTATCATCTTAAGTCAAGTCAATATCATTGTCATGAGAGTGTAATATGATTGTCATAAGATTTGAAGCCAAAAATATTATACATGTGTTGACTATTATTCTTTTTAACTAAACATAATATTGAAAGATATACCAATAATATTTACTGTTATACATATTAAATGATAATTTTAATATATCAATATTAAAAAAATAATATTTATAAGCATTTCACGTGATAAGAAATTTTCTGGAGTAAAAAATGAAATTACAATAGTTCTAATATTATCGTTATTCTGCTGTGAAAGTCATTATATTCTATGCATTTTTTAATTACTTGCATACATGTAATAACTTTTCTATATGAAATGGCCATAACATTTATGAAAATAAAAGTACTAGATGCAAATTTAGAATAAAATAGATTTATGAGGAATATGAATACATTTTAAATAGTAAATTGTTACAAAGCAAAATAATGGAATTATATTTAATATTTAAAACTGATCTAAATTTTTTAATGTAGAAAATAGTTTTAGCTCTTTTATTTTATAAGGTGTGGGAAACGGAATGATCCTTTTGAAATAGTGTATTAGTGATTTGTTGAAATCACATTTATGCTGCATCTAAGCAATTAAATTTTTAACCTATAGAAAGTACCACCTATAGAACCTATTTTTTACCAAATTTATTTTTAAAATAAGCAAATTATTATTACATTAATTTTACAAACAATGATACTTAACCCAATCCACATAATAGATATGAAAGAAATTTTTAAGTATAATAATCTTAACCACAGAATATCTTGTAAAATCGTTACATATATTTTTTACACTTCTTATTTGAATTAAAAATTAATTTTTCTGGTTTATCTTTTAAACATAAAATAGTATATTCCATATACGATTGACTGTGTCATTAATGTGATATTCATGAAAAATATAATTGAGATAAATTTTAGAAATGACAGTAAAATAAGTCTCTAATCTATGAAATAAAGAATAAATACCCTCAGACTATTCATATCTATAAATCAAAATTAAAACTTTAAGAAACTATATTCTTTAAAAAGTCTCAGTTTCTTTAGTTAAGGAACAATATAAAATATGTATAATATATGAAAATTTTTCATTCCCGCGCACTCGTAATTTTATGCAACACCATTTCGTAAAAATACTTTTTTATTTTTACTTCTTTCTTATTACATAATTCTTTCCTTCTTTCTTCGAAGGAGGAAAGAATTCAAGGTATATTCACGTTTCAGTTTACTTAAAATATGTATTATTTTACGTGAGCTGAAACGTAAGTCAATAGTAAGCAACTCATTTTATTATTATCAATTTTCTTTCTATAAATTCGGTGCTTTTGTCAAATTAAATAATATTCATTTGTCTTTATTTTTAATTATATGTATTCATTTAATTCTTAATGAATAAATTTCATTAAACAGTTGCGAACTTAATAATCGAGACAGTTGAATATTGAAGACTAAAATTATTTTTTTCTAAAATTTTTATAAGTGTACGACAATACTATTTCAAACGGATTCCTATATACGTGAGAGGAGTCAGTTTCCAGAAAAAAAATACATCGTGACTTCCTATACGATTTAAGCATGTTTCCTGTCAGTCAGGGAAAATGAAGGGGAGGATCCTTACTTATGTAAATAAAGCATTTTGATTATTCTAAGCTGATGAGAAATTGCTTTCTCACCCTGATTAGTTGCCACAATTTGATGATTATTTTCTAATTTTGTAATAACTAAGAATTTACATATCTGAGCACATTTTATCGAAAAGTATTTTCTGAAATGTAGATCAATAAAAATCATATAAGTAAATCAATAAATTATTCCGAGTTAGTTTTCGAAATTAAAAAATTCAAATCTAAAATCTAATGAATCAATTCCTAAAAAGGAAACATAAAAAAAGATTTTAAACTTATATTGTATATAATTTTATATTTAAGGGAAAGTTTATTAATTTTACAAATTTATCATGAAAAAAATACAGCTGGAATATTTTTTTATGAATGACAATAAAATAAGACTTAAATCAATTAGAAAAACGAAAATTCGCAAAAGAAACTTAACAATTCTCAATTATACATAAAGTCTCTTTAATTAGGAAACTTTATTTAGTAGAGATGTATTATAAGTATATAAAGGTTTTGCATTCATAATATAATAAAATAATATGAATGCAAGATCTTTTCATAAAACGTTTTTATAATGAAGTAATAATAACAACATAATACTTTGTTATAAATTATATTATGTAAAGTTAAGTGTCTAAAGCAAAAGAAACTCATTATAATTTTGAAACCTTTTTTTGTACAGTTGTAACAATTCTATTTTATTTTTGATTATACATGAAATTTAGTTCATATACGAATACTAATGTTTAAAAAATAACTCGAGTAATGCACTTGTGGAAACAAATATTTTATTCATATTGGAATAAATTGAACGTAACAGTTTAAGCTACTTAGTAGTACATGCACTGACATACATTTCAATTCAGATTAACAAATAAAGTAAATTTTCATGTGCTGTGAAAAGTAATATTTTGTCTTAGGTTGTTCAGTTACGAATTGAGAAATACCAATTTAGCTAATAAATTTAATTTTTAACGCATTTAAATAAACAAACAAAATTTATCTTATTAAATCTCAATGCATGTGTGCTTTACAAAACAAGCAATTTATTTAATTAAATTACATAAAAAATCTAAAACGTGATAATTTAAGGGTACCACGTTTCTTCATATTATTCACCAAGTCAACCTAAAATAACTGCGGAATTTCTTCAATCATTTTCAATTACCCAAACAGTGGTTAACCATTATTAATTTTTTCTTTCTAAGTTTTGCACAAAAATGAGATATAGTTTTAGTTTTAACCACTTTTATTGGGATGTACAACTCATTCTGGAAAATTGATAAATACATACATACAACCCTAGATAGGGTAGTTAATGGAAAGTGACATTCTCTAACTCTAAATTAAACGATGTGATAATTTTCAGAGGGATGGGATATATTTTCAATGAGAATGGCAAGCAGTCAATGATTTTTGTATAATTCAAGGAAGTGAGTATGGAACGAAAAAAGCACTACATCTGGTTTTTACATCTGGTGAAAACATTCAAGAAAACGCAGCATTTACAGTTCTCAGATTCATCGATATCAATTAACCTGTGATACGTGTTTTAATTTTGTTAAAGTAAATAATTATGCTATTTATATTTTCCTATAAGATATATGTATATGTGTGCAGTTGCCCTAAAAAACTGATTGATCTCTTTCGAAACTATTATCCAATTTAATATAAAAACTTTTCTTTTATAATTGGTCACAGATTTAAGGAAAAAAAATTAACCAAGTTAATTTACAAGCTTATTTTTAAATACATGCTAAATATCAAAAGACATTAATATAAATTCATTTCATTTAAATATAGACTGATTAAAAAATCTTTCTTATGTATCACTTAAATTTTGAAATCAAACAAATAAGAAAATATGAATATGAAAATTATCGATTAAGATATTTTTAAGAAATATATGTTACATACATTTTCGTATTAATTTAACATGGAAAATCATTACTTTATAAAATGTTTATCTTGTATTAATTTGCAGAAAGAAGATCAAAATTGATTTAAAAGTTTTATACTACTATTTAATTCACTAAGAATCCTGAATAACAAATATTTTGAATCTTTTAACTTATTGAAATCTGCCTTGCATTTGCAAGGCAAATTTTGCATTTGGTGCAAAATTATTAATTACAATTTTTTTTTACAATTTATTTTGAAATCAAAATGTGTTTATAATTAAGATTCAAATTATATCTGCTTATATTGTAAGCCATGACATTTTAATTTTATTTACAATACTGTTCCAATTCATTTACTCAATATATATAAAAAATGAATAAAAGTAAATTTCATGACGTGGTTATTTTATCAAATATGATGTCTCTGAAAAAGTATAATGTATTTGTTAAGTATTAATATTTAAACATGCAGTCATAAATTTACTAATATAACAATAAGACATTTAAATAATTTACTCAATAGAGTAGAAAAATCAATTATATGGATTACTGTGAAAAATATTGACTTTTTAAATTCATGATATGAGATTTCTAATATGATAAACTATTTACTGTCGGAAATAATTTTACTAATTTTAAAAGTTACTAATTGAATTGAAAATATCGTAGCAATTTAAAGTTTATGATTTGATATTTCTTTTATACTGAATAATAGAAAAAACTGATTGATAATAAATCAATCTTGAAAAACAAATTAATATGTATTATACAATAAAAAGAAGTTTTATTGTATAATTAGTGTAGTTTAATATGAATTCAAATATTAAGTGTTCCAATTATATTTTTTAATCTGCATGATTTTATTTAATCAAATAATCAAAGAAATAAGAATTTCTTTTCTTTGCATTTTTACATTTGTAATCTCATTTGATTCATTTAAAAATCAATATTTATTTCTGCCTAATTTAGTGTTCTTGAACTTAAATATAGTGATGCTTTATTTTGATATTAAATTAGCAATAATAACATAGTCACAATTTTAATTGTCACTTCATTAATTGTACGAAAGTTGTGCACTATTTTTATTTTGCCTAAGATCAAATGATAGAAACAAATACAAATTAAAAAATATTAAGATATTTTTAGAAACATTTAAGAATCTAAGGAATATTCAAAACTAACCATTATATTCTGATAATGATCCTGAGAGGAATAAATTTTTCTTATAAACAAAGAACATTCAATAAATATGATTATTTCGATTTATAAAATATTATAAACATCAGCCTTTTTAGAAATACATACTTATACATATTCAACGTAAAACTTAATACCTCAATAAAACAAAAATTATTCCGAACACATTTCAATTTAATAATTCCGTTTTGTTTGAATGGATCATGATTATGATATTTTTAATGCATTATTCCTATATTAAATGTACTTTTAGTTTATAATATTGATGATTTTAAATTATATTTCATTTTAGTTACTAAAATAATAGCTGGTTAGAAAATGATATTTATAACACAAAATTTTTTTTGAACATAAGATTATCAATTTCTTGAAAATCTTTATTATATTATCAAACACTATTAGCCAATATAGTTACTTTGTATTACAACTGAACAGTGATTGATCCCTTAAAATTAAATTGTCAAAGGCTGTGTCATGTTAGGAATTAAGCAATATAATTGTAGTTATATTAATAACAATGGTGGAAATGCAAAAATCGTCTTATTAATATTTATAAAAAAATAACTAGTGCTTTAAAATTATATAAAATCATCATTCTATTTAAAAAGTAAAAGTAATTGCTTTAATATTTATTATACTTATGTTATTGAATTTCAAAAAATACAAAATTATTTACTAATAAGGCCTGCTTTTTGAAAATCTTATATTAAAAATTGTGATTTATTAAATAAGTAAGGCTGTAAAGGCTATCTCTATTGTTTTAATATTTTTCTAATTATTAGAAAATATTTAATATTAAATGTAATTGTCATTAGAATTTTCTTTTGTCCAAAAAATATTTCTCTTAAATATCGAAGTCTTAAAATTTTTTTAAACGTTTTTAAAATTCATGTCTGAAAAAAAATAATTTATGTATGCGTTAAGTCTCATGATTAATGAACTCCAAAGTTTGCAAGATTTAATTCCAAATAATGCTTAAAAACTTCACATTATTTACTTTTAAATTAATTCGTGTAGAAAAAACTGTAAACTTACAATGATTATCACAATAAATATTGAAATGACTATTTAAACAAAAATAGGTATATTTGTCCTTGTATAGCATGAAAAAAATTTCCTTTGAAAATATGAAATTAATTTATTATTTTTCAAGAAATCACAAATTTACTATATAAATATATTAAAATAATTATATAAGAAAATATTTTGTTTCATGTGAAATTGTTTCTAATAAATATAAGAAAAAGAAACCAGTTAGTAGTATTAATTTCAGTAATATTAATAATAATGGATAACTGGAAAATTTAATTTTAACTACTTCCCTTATAATATACAGAAATATATAAAACATTGTTATGAGAGTTTATGAGAGTTTAACAAACATAGATAACATTGAGTCCCATACTATTCTTTAAAATTTGCCTTATTTAAATTAAGTTCCATGAATGTATACAAGAACATAAAATTTTTTTATGCTTATCAAAAAATATGAATTTAACAGAAACTTTAATGCCAATATTATTTTTCATGAACCATTAATTACTTAATAAACATCCGTTAAAAATTAAATGATGTTTTTAACTTCAGTAGTTTAATTTGAGTATGTAATTATCGCTGATTATTAATGTATCTTAAAACTATTTTTCAATCCACTTAGTTTTCGCAAATAACATATATAAGATTAATTATCCAGTTTGATTAACAACTTCTTACAAATATCTTCAGGTACTTAATTAGAAAACTTTCTTTTTATTCTCAAGTGATGTATGAGGTTTTAATTAGGCAATGCATGTTTGTATCAGTGAGTTTTTGAGAGAAAACTACACATATTTTTATCTTCAATGTAATTAGTTATTTTCATTAATTAGAGTTTACTTTTTCGAAAAATATTTTAAAATATTATCTCTATGGCAAGAATAAAATTATTGAAGTATGGACATTTTCTAAGTAAAATATACACAATTTACGCAAACCTTGGAATTAAATTGCTCTAAGAGTTATAAATTGGTATTTAAATTTTCTTACTTCAAATAGATTCTAATGATTGATATCATTTTTAAAATAAATTTTAATGATTTTCATTTTAATGTTTGGCTTAGTTTTATACAAATATAAATGTACTAACTAAAAATACTTTGTTCTTAACACCATTTTTTTTTTTAAATTTGAAGATAATTTATAAATTTTAAGAAATTGTTCATAAACGTATTTTAATTTCATCATGATTAGTAATTAAAAAAAATGATGGAATAAAATACTAGTAAGTAAAGTGAGACAATTTCTCTTTATTTTGTTATACCTTCATAATTTGGCAGATTCGCCAAATATAATCAAATATTTAAACTGCAATAATTATGCATTACGATTTTTGGCTTATGTGACACAACGTTTGTCTTAGTGTAAATGACATACAAGGAGCCGGAGAGGAAGCATATATTTTATTGTACAGTGAATTCAATAACAATTCCTCTTGACAATAGTATTTTAAATATAAAAGAAAGGAAATGCATAAAAAATGTAATACACTGAGACAAGTGCCAGAAAGAAATGAAGTTGTAGACGTGTAAAGGGCACCCAAAAGCTGCAGTTTAACATCCCAGGGCACTTTAACCTTGGGATGGATGGGTGGTCCAATGCAATGAAAATTGTTCTCATTAGTATTTTTATGAGTCCAGTCATCTGTTTGGTGGGGAGATTTTGACCATTTCCTGGAGATAAAGAAATTACATGCTAATTTTATGATAAAAAAATAACCATTATAAGAAGTGTGAGGAGAGAAGAAGGCAAATAAAAGTTGAGGATTTGAATCGGGGGTGTACACAATGATAGAGAGATATAGAGAAAGAAAAGAAAAAAAAGGAGAATAAGTAAACAAAGAGATAGGAGGAGTACACGAGAAAAAGAGGACGAAGGAGAGACTGTAGGGAACTAAAGAAATGTTGAATGCGTGGAATAGGCTAAGAGACTATCAGAAATGCAGAACACTTCCAATGATGTTAGAGAGAGGGTACCAGGGATGCAGAGTGTCAGGAGCATCAACATGAGCGATTCTTTTTATGTAAAATGTGTAAGTATATTAATTTTTTCTCATAACCTGCCCAATTTATTTCGTAAATATGTTTTAAGAAACCTATAGTAAAATAATGTAAAGCATAATCAAGAGTCATTTATGCTCAGTTTAAATAATTAGATTTTACTAACTAAATAAAATTTTATTATTTTAACTTAATCTTTCTGATTTGTTTTCTTTACTCTCCACAAATTCTCTACAAACCTGGGATAGTTCGAGATGTATCTCTTATATCGAGTTCCACCACAACAACATTCAACAAATTAATACATTTTTAGATTGAATTTTGAAAGTAATATTGGAATTTGTAATAATAAATTTTAATACATGTAAAAATTAAACTACATTCACCGAAATGATTTAGTTTTAAAAATATTTATAAACGGAGCAACACTTTTTAAATTATTACCTAATTATTTATTAATGCTCATTATAAAGTAGGTAAAATATAATAAGGTCATTAAAAAGTAGTGTAAAGTAAGAATTTTATATTGCAATAGTAAAATCTTGGTTTAAAATCACATGAAAAAGAATCTGCATGGTACAACCAGTATCATACTTCAATTTGAATAACTCATGAAAATGAAGATGCATTTCTCATTAACAAAGACAGTTTCAGTAACATATTACTCATTAAAATCATCAGTATAGATATTAACAGAATTATTGGTAATGAAGTCCTTATTCTCATCAAGATATAGATCAGCAGCGCAATACGTAAGGTAATTTTGAAAGTATTTCTATAATGAAGTTTTTATTGTTGTGAAATCTTCTGATGCTAGAAAAAGAACAGAGTCAGTTTGAATGGAGAAATGTAATGCATTTCCTATTAACCTGCTACCTTAGGTTTTTGCTGAAATTACCTCAGGTTGGGATTTAAGAGTCAACAAGCTAAATAATTAATTTTCTTCTAGGGAAAGGATTATAAAATTCAAAAGAATACTTTTAATAGTTATAAGGTTAATCTTTTATCCACATCTAGAGTATATTACTAACTATTGGATTAAGCAAAAAGTTCAAATTTTGCTTGTATTAACTGATGTACTTTCAATATTTCGATAATTAAAGTTTTCATCTTATAGTAGATAGTTCAATTATTCTATATATAAATTTATGAATTATTCAGAAAAATCTTAATTTCTCATGGTGTTTTTAAGGGCAGTTTTTAAGCAATTTTTATAGGAAACAATAATATGTAATTCATCAAACTGCAACATTCATTTGAAAATCCATATTGATGTCTTATGTTTAGCATTGATATTTTCAGATGAATATTAAATTTCAATTTTTTTTATCAAATTAAATTTTTTGAAATTTTTTTTTGTATAAACCGAAAAAAAGATTGTATTTTAAATCTATTTATATTTTAATATATTAGAAACATTCCTTGTAATCCTAAGCGTTAGTATTCTTAAAATAAGAATAGAAAATAACTTTTTATATTCAAAGAAATACATTGAATCCATTAATGTCTAAAGTCTTCAATGTCATGTATTATTCATTGAAATTTGAACTATAAAAAAAGTTATTTTTATGAAAATTTATATTCTTTGCTTATTGCAATTTTTTTCCTTTGAATATGACATTATGAAAGGATTATATTTAGAAAAAAAAATGGAATGTTTGAGATTTTCAGTCACTTAAACTATTAACAAAGACAAACAACATCTGAAACATTGCAAAACAGAAACTTTGTGCAGATTTATCATTAAGAAGTGATTACTTTAAAACTTTTAAAGTCAAAATCAGCTTTACAAAGTGATTACTTTGTAAAGTTGATTATTTTTTAGTATAACGAGTTATCCATCGAATAAGAAGAATGATTACTGACAAGTGTTGTATTTCGATAGAAATAGAATCATCGAGAGAGTAAAATTTTGTTCAGTAGTTTTATAAATCACACATATTGATGTTCAACCAGTGAAATGTAGAATTTATGGATCGCCGAATGTCATATTGAATTTCAATAAAGATTGCAATACTCTTACATGGCTAATCTCAGTGAGAACAGTCATAATATGATGTTGGAATTTAAATCCTGTGCAAATAGATCAATGATCATTTTTCATTAAATTCATTTGTTCACTGCTCCTTCAGTATTTGTTCTCATCCTGTATAATGTACATATAGACTTTTGAAACAAATAATTTTTTTTACACAAGAACACAAAAAACTCAACATGAAAAACACAAAATTACAAAAACAAAATATCAGCTAGATACTGGCTCTCTGTTGGTCATGCTTGATTCACTTTTCATGTCGAATTAACATCCGAAACTGTCTACGTGTTACAAAACGCAAAAGCTAGATCATAAAAATGTAGAGGTGAAACTTACGTGGTGCTGGATGGCTCTAGACATACACTTCAAATCATTCATCACACTAGTATGTGAACGATAGTAATTGGACTTTAACCTGTTAGCACATGTTCCATTTATTCAGATTTAAGTGACTATACTGCATAAAGGTAAGTGATGAGTCTGATGTGACATTGCGAAGTTGGATACAGGTCAACTTCAACATG